>CM038218.1:133122587-133237437 GCA_021442155.1 Cymbidium sinense
TTTTATTTATTATCTTAGTTATTAGTTTATTAGTTATTTTTATTATTAGTTATTATTATTAGTTAGTTATTAGTTAGTTTTATTATTATTTATTTATTTATTAGTTTATTAGTTTAGTTATTAGGTTTTATTAGTTATTTAGTTTAGTTATTTTTATTATTTATTATTTATTAGTTATTAGTCTACTTTATTAGTTTATTATTTTTTAGTTTGTAAGTTTATTATTAATATTTATTAGTATTGTTATTAGTTATTTATTTTTAGTTTTAGTTAGTTTTTTATGTCTTTATTAGTTTATTAGTTAGTTTTTTTAGTTAGTTATTAGTTATTAGTTTTATTATTTATTAGTTGTTAGTATGTTTAGTTTATTATTATTATTAGTTTAGTTTTATTAGTTATTTAATTATTATTAGTTTTACTTATTATCTTATTATTTAGTTAGTTTAGTTTAGTTAATTAGTTTATTTAGTTTTTATTAGTTATTAGTTATTAATTTAGTTATTAATTATTAGTTATTAGTTTTAGTTATTATTAGGTTTAGGTTTAAGTTTAGTTATTAATTAGTTATTAATTTTATTAGTTTATTATTATTAGTTTAGTTATTGTTAGTTTATTATTATTAGTTAATAGTTTTATTTATTTAGTTATTAGTTAGTTATTAGTTTATTTATTTATTTAATTATTATTATTAGTTATTAGTTATTAGTTGTTAGTTAGTTAGTTTTAGTTTTAGTTAGTTTTATTAGTTTATAAGTTATTTTAGTTATTATTTATTAGTTATTTAGTTTATTATTTTATATTATTATTATTATTTATTTTAATTTCTATTATTAGTTATTAGATAGTTTTGTTATTAGTTTATTATTTAGTTATTAATTAGTTATTAGTTAGTTTTTATTAGTTTAGTTTATTATTAGTTATTATTTATTAGTTATTATTAGTTAGTTTATTAGTTTAGTTAGTTTATTTAGTTTTATTATTTATTAGAATATTAGTTTAGTTTTATTAGTTAGTTAGTTTATTATTTTTTTATTTTTTATTAGGTTTAGTTTAGTTATTTAGTTATTATTAGTTAGTCATTAATATTATTAGGTTATTATTTTCTATTTTATTAATTATTATTTTTTATTTATTAATAATTTTATTATTAGTTATTTAGTTATTAGTTTTTAGTTATTTTTGTTAGTTTATTAGTTTCTATTTAGTTTTAGTTATTTAGGTTTTTATTAGTTAGTTATTTGCTTTCTAGTTATTAGTTATTATTAGTTTAGTTATTTAGGTTATTAGTTTAGTTATATAATAATTATAAGTTTTATTTGTTATTAGTTATTAATTTAGGTTATTAGATTATTAGTTTAGTTATAAGTTTAGTTATTATTAGTTATTTAGTTATTAGTTATTAATAGTTATTAGTTTAGTTTTCTTATTAGCTAGTTTATTATTATTATTAGTTATTAGTTTTATAGTTAGTTTTTATTAGTTATTAGTTATTATTTGTTTTTTTGTTAGTTTTTATTAGTTATTAGTTATTATTTGTTTTTTTGTTAGTTTTTATTAGTTATTAGTTATTATTAGTTATTTATTTATTTATTATTAGTTTTAATAGTTAATTATTAGTTATTATTTTATTATTTATTATTAGTTATTAGTTTAGTTAGTTATTAGGTTAGTTATTTTTAGTTATTTATTAGTTATTAGGTTAGTTATTATTAGTTATTTATTAGTTATTATCAGTTTTATTAGTTTAGTTATTAGTTATTTAGAATATTATTAGTTACTTTTTTATTTTTTATTAGTTATTAGTTATTATTAGTTATTATTAGTTATTATTAGTTATTATTAGTTAGTTAGTTTTAGTTATTAGTTTATTAGTTATTACTTTTTGAGTAATTAGTTGTTTAGTTATTATTATAGTTTATTAGTTTAGTTATTTATTTACTTTATTAGTTTATTAAATTAATTATTATTAGTTATTAGTTTTATTAGTTAGTTATTTTATTATTATTAGTTATTATTAGTTTATTAATTTTTTAATTGGTTTTATTAGTAATTAGTTATTATTTGTTATTATTATTTGTTAGTTATTTAGTTTAGTTTATTAGTTTTTTTAGTTATTAGTTTTATTTATTTTATTGTTATTTAGTTATTATTATTAGTTTATTAGTTATTTAGTTATTAATTAATAGTTATTAGTTATTATTAGTTATTAGTTATTATTAGTTATAAGTTTTAGTTAGTTTTTATTAGTTTGTTATTATTATTTTTATTATTAGTTACTATTAGTTTTAGGTTAGTTATTTAATAAGCTAATTATTTTTATTATTATTTATTAGTTATAAGTTATTAGTTAATTATTTTTTTGTTTTTTATTTAGTTTTTATTAGTTATTAGTTTAGTTATTATTAGTTAGTTTTTAATTTAGTTATTATTAGGTTTATTAGTTATTAGTTTTATTATTAGTTAGTTATTTATTATTATTTTTAGTTATTAGTTAGTTATTAGTTTTATTAGTTTTACTATTATTAGTTTTAGATAATTATTATTTATTAGTTATTAGTTTTTAGTTTTTATTAGTTTTATTAGTTTATTTATTAGGTTTTAGTTTATTAGTTATTAGATAGTTATTAATTAGTTTTTAGTTTATTATTTACTTAGTTTTAGTTATTATTATTATTATAATTATTATTATTTAGTTATTAGTTTATTATTATTAGTTTTCATTATTAGTTAGTTAATTTTAGTTATTAGTTATTATTAGTTTAGTTATTAGTTAGTTATTAGTTATTAGTTATTAGTTTTAGTTTAGTTAGTTATTTATTTAGTAGTTATTAGTTATTAGTTTATTATTTCATTTTTTAGTTATTAGTTTTGTTATTTAGTTATTTAGTTTTATTTCATTTTAGTTAGTTTTATTAGTTTTAGTTTAGTTTTATTAGGTTTATTACTATTATTAGTTTTTATTTTAGTTATTTAGTTTTAGTATTTAGTTATTATTAGTTAGTTTTATTAGTTAGTTATTATTTTAGTTAGTTTTATTATTAGATTATTTTATTAGTTAGTTAGTTATTTAGTTATTAATTTTGTTTTATTTAATTTTTTAGTTATTATTTTAGTTATTAGTTATTATTTATTATTAGTTAGTTTTATTAGTTTATTAATTATTAGTTAGTTTTTATCAATTTTATTAATTTATTTATTAGGTTATATTAGTTATTAGTTATTAGTTTACTTTTTAGTTATTATTATTAGTTATTATTAGTTTTTAGTTATTAGTTTATTTATTATTAGTTATTAGTTTATTTATTAGTTATTTATTAGTTTATATTTTTTGATAATTATTATTATTATTAGTTAGTTCAGTTAGTTTTTAGTTATTAGTTGGTTTAGTTATTAGTTTATTAGTTTTAGTTTTTAATTAGTTATTATTAGTTTTATTATGAGTTATTAGTTTAGTTATTATTAGTTAGTTATTAATTATTTGTTAGTTATTAGTTATTAGTTAGTTATTAAGTTTATTATTAGTTATTAGTTATTAGTTTTATTAGGTTTTTAGTTTAGTTAGTATTATTTAGTTAGTTTAGCTTTTAGTTTTTAGTTAGTTATTAGTTATTACGATTATTTAGTTTTTGGTTTATTATTATTTTAGTTATTATTTGTTATTTAGTTATTTGTTATTATTATTAATTTAGTTATTAGTTTATTAGTTAGTTTTAGTTATTACTTTAATTATTAGTTATTAATTTAGTTATTAGGTTTTATTAGTTTTATTAGTTTTTTATTTTATTAGTGATTAGTTTTATTAGTTATTATTATTATTATTAGTTTTAGTTATTAGTTTAGTTATTAGTTATTAGTTTAGTTATTAGTTATCAATTTTAGCTATTAGTTATTAGTTATTAGTTATTAGTTTTAGTTAGTTATTAGTTTATTAATTAGTTATTTAGTTATTTATAATTTATATTATTTAGTTTATTACATTTTATTAGTTATTAGTAAGTTATTTAGTTATTAGTTTATTATTTAGTTATTAGTTTATTATTTAGTTATTAGTATATTAGTTTTTAGTTATTAGTTAGTTATTTTTTAAGTTATTAGGTTTAGCTATTAGTTTTAGTTTATTAGTTTATTATTAGTTTATTAGTTACTATTCAGTAATTTAATTTTATTAGTTATTAGGTTTAATATAGTTAGTTTAATTTAGTTATTAGTTTATTATTTATTATTAGTTAGTTATTAGTTTATTAGTTATTAGTTTTTTTATTATTAATTTTTATTAGTTATTATGTTATTTATTTATTAGTTATTAGTTAGTTTTTATTAGTTATTATTAGTTTAGTTTAGTTTATTTAGTTTTAGTTAGTTATTATTAGTTTAGTTAGTTTTAGTTAGTTTAAGTATTAGTTTATTAGCTATTTATTAGTTAGTTTTATTTAGTTTTAGTTATTAGTTTTATTATTTATTAGCTATTAGTTTAGTTATTTATTTTTTAGTTTATTTTTTATTAGTTTTTTTATTTTAGTTTTGTTAGTTTTATTAGGTTATTCAGTTTTTAGTTTATTCATTAATCATTATTAGTTTTATTAGTTATTTTTATTAATTAGTTAGTTATTTAGTTATTATTAGTTATTAGTTATTAGTTATTAGTTATTAGTTTACTTAGTCTTTTAGTTATTAAATTTATTATTTTTTATTATTAGTTATTAGTTTAGTTATTTAGTTAGTTTTATTAGTTTAGTTATTTTGTTAGCTTTATTATTAGGTTTATTTTTTACTGATTAATTTTATATTAGTTATTTATTTTATTAGTTTAGTTATTTAGTTTAGTTATTTATTATTAGTTTAGTTAGTTATTTTATTTGTTATTAGTTAGTTATTTAGTTTAGTTATTAGTTTAGTTAATTTATTAGTTAGTTTAGTTATTAGTTTTAGTTATTAGTTATTATTTATAAGTTAGTTTTTATTAGTTTTATTATTTAATTATTTATTTATTAGTTTATTATTATTAGGATTATTAATTATTAGTTAGTTATTAGTTTATTAGTTTAGTTATTAGTTATTAGTTTTTATCTGTTACTTATTACTTAATTATTAGTTTAGTTATTATTTAGGTTTAGTTAGTTTTTAGTTTTTATTAGTTATTAGTTAGTTTTATTAGTTATTATTATTATTAGTTATTAGTTTATTTACTTTTATTATTTATTATTAGTTAGTTATTATTTAGTTTTATTATTTATTACTTTTTAGTTATTATTATTAGTTTTTTAGTTTAGTTTATTCAGTTAGTTATTCGTTATTAGTTTAGTTAATAGTTTAGTTATTATTAGTTAGTTATCTATTGTTAGTTTTTAGTTTTTTTATTATTAGTTAGTTAGCTTATTTATTAGTTTATTAATTATTAGTTATTATTAGTTATTTATTATGATTTATTAGTTAGATAGTTTTTAGTTAATTAGTTTTCTTTATTAGTTTAGTTTAGTTTTTTTAGTTTTGTTTAGTTTTTTAGTTTTTATTATTAAGTTTTTAATTTTTAGTTAGTTTTAGTTATTAGTTTATTAGTTAGTTTAGTTAGTTTATTTAGTTAGTTTTATTTTGTTAGTTAGTTATTTAGTTTAGTTATTAGTTAGTTATTTAGTTAGTTGGGTTATTAGTTTTTTTTATTAGTTATTATTTACTAGTTAGTTTTTATTAGTTTTATTATTTATTTATTTATTAGTTTATTAGTTATTTAGTTTTTTAGTTATTAGTTTTGCTATTTAGTTATTTAGTTTTGTTAGTTTTATTAGTTTTATTAGTTTTAGTTTAGTTTTATTAGGTTTATTATTATTAGTTTTAGTTTAGTTATTTAGTTTTAGTTATTAGTTATTATTAGTTAGTTTTATTAGTTAGTTTTATTATTAGTTTATTTTATTAGTTAGTTAGTTATTATTATTATTAGTTATTTAGTTAGTTTTATTTTATTTAGTTTTTTAGTTATTATTTTAGTTATTAGTTATTATTAATTATTAGTCAGTTTTATTAGTTTATTAGATATTGTTATTAGTTAGTTATTTATTTGTTTTTTTATCAATTTTACTAGTTTTAGGTATTAGTTTTATTACTTTATTTATTAAGTTTTATTAGTTATTAGTTATTAGTTTAGTTTTTTAATTATTATTATTAGTTACAATTAGTTTTTAGTTATTAGTTTTTTTGTTATTGGTTATTAGTTTATTTGTTAGTTATTTATTAGTTTAGTTTATTTAGTTAGTTATTATTATTATTTTTTAATTTAGTTAGTTTTTAGTTATTAGTTATTAGTTAGTTTAGTTATTAGCTTTTTTAGTTAGTTATTATTAGTTTTATTATTATTTATTAGTTTAGTTATTATTAGTTAGTTATTAGTTTTTAGTTAGTTATTAGTTTATTATTAATTATTAGTTATTAGTTTTATTACATTTTTAGTTTAGTTATTATTATTTAGTTAGTTTATTTATTAGTTTAGTTATTAGTTATTATTATTTTTAATTGTTATTAGTTATTTAGTTATTAGTTATTATTATTAATTTAGTTATTAATTTATTAGTTTGTTAGTTTAGTTATTAGTATAATTATTAGTTAGTTATTTTTTAGATATTATGTTTTATTAATTTTATTATTTTTTTGTTTTATTAGTGATTAGTTTTATTAGTTTTAGTTATTTATTATTATTATTTGTTTTAGTTTTTAGTTTGGTTATTAGATATTAGTTTAGTTAGTTTAGTTTTTATTATTTAATTTTAGCTATTAATTTTAGTTATTAGTTATTAGTTATTAGTTTTAGTTAGTTATTAGTTTATTAGTTAGTTATTTAATTTTTTATTATTCTTATTATTTAGTTTATTAGGTTTTATTAGTTATTAGTTAATTATTTAGTAATATTTAGTTATTTTGTATTATTATTAGCTTGTTATTTTTAGTTTATTAGTTTTTATTTGTTATTAAGTTTAGTTTAGTTAGTTTTATTTAGTTATTAGTTTATTATTTATTAGTAGTTAGTTATTAGTTTATTAGTTATTAGATTAGTTTTATTATTAGTTTTTATTAGTTATTAGGTTATTTATTTATTAATTATTAGTTAGTTATTATTATTATTATAGTTTAATTTATTTAGTTTTTAGTTAGTTATTATTAGTTTAGTTAGTTTTAGTTAGTTTAGGTATTAATTTGATAGTTATTTATTAGTTAGTTCTATTTAGTTTTAGTTATTAGTTTTATTATTTATTAGTTATTTATTTTTTAGTTTATTATTTATTAGTTTTTCTAATTAAGTTTAGTCAGTTTTATTACGTTATTTTGTTTTTAGTTTATTAGTTTATTATTATTATTAGTTTTATTAGTTTTTTTATTAGTTAGTTAGTTATCTAGTTATTATTAGTTAGTAGTTTAGTTAGTTTTTATTAATTATTAATTTAATTATTAGTTTTAGCTATTAGTTAGTTTTATAAGTTTATTTTTTACTTTAGTTAGTTATTAGTTTTATTAGTTTAGTTATTATTTTATTAGGTTTTAGTTAATTATTATTTAGTTATTTAGTTTATTAGTTTTAGTTTATTAATTATTTATTTTTTTAGTTTATTAGTTATTAGTTAGTTTAGTTATTAGTTTAGTTTTAAGTTATTATATGTTGGTTATTTAGTTATTAGTTTTATTAGTTTTAGGTTTAGTTTTAATTAGTTATTTAGGTTTTTAGTTTTTTTATTAGTTTAGTTATTAGGTTTTTATTTAGTTATTAGTTATTAGTTATTATTTATTAGTTTATTAGTTATTAGTTATTATTAGGTTTAGTTATTAGTTAGTTTTATTAATTAGTTTTAGTTAGTTTTATTATTATTATTAGTTTTAATTATTATTATTAGTTTTATTTATTAGTTAGTTATTTATAGTTAATTTTAAAATATTAAGTTTTATTAGTTATTATTAAATTTAATTATTAGTATTTATTAGTTAGTTTACTTAGTTATTTATTAGTTTTTTAACTATTAGTTATTTTTATTATTAATTATTATTATTAGTTTGATTAGATTAGTTAGTTTTTATTACTTTAGTTTTATTATTATTAGTTTGTTAGTTAATATTTTATTAGTTATTTAGTTTATTAGTTTAGTTATGTTATTCTTAGTTAGTTTTTATTACTTAGTTTAGTTATTAGTTTATTACATTAGTTTATTAGTTATTAGTTTTAGTTATTAGTTTTTTGTTCAGTTAGTTTTATGAATTATTATTTATTATTGTTATTAGTTAGTTTAGTTATTAGTTTAGCTTATTATATTAGTTTTATTAGTTAGTTATTTTAAGTTTAGTTAGCTATTAGTTTTTAGTTTAGTTTAGTTTTTATTAGTTAATTAGTTAGGTTATTTGTTAGTTTATTAGTTTATTAGTTTAGTTATTAGCTATTAGTTAGTTTATTAATTTTAGTTAATTTAATTATTAGTTAGTTATTTGTTTAATTATTAGTTACTAGTTATTTATGTTTAGTTATTAGTTTAGTTAGTTTTTTAGTTTAGTTTGTTTAGTTAGTTTATTTAGTTTTTATTATTATTATCTAGTTATTAGTTTATTAGTTTTATTAGTTTTATTAGTTTTGTTAGTTTAGTTTTTATTAGTTTTAGTTTTTTAGTTTTATTTAGTTTTTATTAGTTATTTATTTCATTAGTTAGTTATTAGTTATTAGTTTAGTTATTATTATTAGTTTTATTTTAGTTATTATTAGTTATTTAGTTTAGTTAGTTATTATTAGTTATTAGTTATTAGTTATTTATTAGTTATTAGTTTTAATTAGTTTATTAGTTTATTTGTTAAGTTTTATTAATTATTAATTATTTATTAGTTTTTTAGTTTTTTTGTTATTTATTTATTAGTTAGTTATTTTATTAGTTATTAGGTTTAATTATTAGTCTTATTAGTTTATTAGTTTTATTAGTTTGTTATTATTAGTTATTAGTTTTAGTTTTAAATTTATTAGTTTTATTTAGGTATTATTAGTTAGTTTTTAGTTTAGTTATTAGTTTTAGCTTTAGCTTTTTATTATTTAGTTATTATTTATTAGTTAGTTAGTTAGTTAGTTAGTTTATTATTATTAGTTTTATTAGTTATTAGTTTTGTTATTTGGTTTTATTAGTTATTAGTTTATTAGTTTATTAGTTTTATTAATTTTATTAGTTTTATTAGTTAATATTATTTAGATTTTTAAGTTTTATTATTATTATTATTTAATTATTAGGTTTTTTGTTAGTTATTATTAGTTATTAGTTTTAGTTTGTTAGTTATTAGTTATTATTGGTTAATTTTATTTTATAGGTTTTTTAATTATTATTATTAGCTATTAATTATTTAGTTTATTTAGTTTTAATTTTTAGTTTTTATTAGTTTTATTTAGTTATTAGGTTTTTTAGTTATGTTTATTTATTAGTTTTATTATTATTATTATTATTATTATTATTATTATTATTAGTTAGTTTTTATTTTATAAGTTAGTTTTTATTTAGTTAGTTTAGTTTATTATTATGTTTAGTTTTTATTAGTTTATTAATCTTTAGGTTTATTAGTTCAGTTTATTAGTTTGATTAGTTTTTAGTTTTATTATTTTAGGTTTATTATTATTAGGTTATTATTAGTTATTTTATTATTATTAGTTATTATTAGTTTATTTTATTAGTTTTATTATTAATTATTTATTAGTTTTTATTAGTTATTAGTTTATTATTATTTTTAGGTTTAGTTTATTAGTTATTTATTATTAATTATTAGTTTGTTAGTTTAGGTTTTTAGTTTTTATTAGTTATTGTTATTATTATTAGTTAGTTTTTTAGTTTATTATTAGTTACTCGGCTATTAGTTAATTTTTAGGTTTGTTTTTATTATTTATTATTAGGTTTATTATTTATTAGTTCTTTAGGTTTTAGTTTTAGTTTTTAGTTTATTAGTTTATTATTATTAGTTTTTACTTATTATTATTGTGTTATTATTATTACTATTAGTTAATAGTTATTATTAGCCTTATTATTAGTTAGTTTTATTAGTTTAGTTTTTTATTTAATTATTAGTATTAGTTTTTAGTTAGTTTTTATTATCAGTTAGTTAATTATTAATTATTAGTTTAGTTATTTAGTTTTTATTAGTTTAGTTATTATTATTAGTTATTAAGTTTTTAATTAGTTATTAGTTATTATTAGTTAAGTTGTTAGTTTATTATTAGATATTAGTTTAGTTTTGTTAGTTATTTATTAGTTATAGTTAGTTTTATTATTAGTTATTATTATTTTATTATTTATTAGTTTAGTTTAGTTAGTTATTATCAATTTTATTAGTTATTTATTAATTTTTTTAGTTATTACTTTTATAATTATTTATTAGTTTTTTTAATTAGTTATTTATTTTTATTATTTATTATTAGTTTTAATTTTTAGTTATTATTAGTTAGTTATTAGTTATCAGTTATCTAGCTGTTAGTTAGTTATTATAGTAATTATTATTATTAATTAAGTTTTATATTAGTTATTAGCTTTTAGTTTTTATTTTATTAGTTATTAGTTTTTAGTATTTTTAGTTATTTTAGTTTATTAGTTATTATTAGTTATTAGTTTAGTTAGTTATTCTTATTAGTTATTAGTTTTAGTTGTTAGTTATTATTAGGTATTAGTTTAGTTTTATTAGTTATTTATTTATTATTATTAATTAGTTATTAGTTACTTTTATTTTTTAGTTATTAGTTTTTAGTTTATTATTAGTTAATTATTTATGTTATTAGTTAAATTTAGTTATTATTATTATTATTATTATTATTATTAATTTAGTTTAATAGGTTACTTATTAGTCAGTTATTAGTTTTTTTATTATTATTAGGTTTAGTTTAATTAGTTATTTTAGTTTTATAGTTTATTAGTTTATTATTATTATTATTAGTTGAGTTAATTTTAGTCATTTAGTTTATTATTAGTTATTAGTTATTATTAGTCAGTTAGTTAGTTTAGTTATTACTTATTTATATAGATTTTTATTATTAGGTTTAGGTTTAGGTTTAAATATTAGTTAGTTTTAGTTTATTTATTTAGTTATTAGTTAGTATTTTAGTTAGTTTTTTTAATTATTAGCTTATTATTATTTGTTATTTTTAGTTATTTTTATTATTAGTTAGCTATTATTAGTTTAGTTTATTATTAGTTTTAAATTTTTTTAATTTTCTTAGTTAGTTTGTTAATTTATTAGTTTATTAGTTTTGTTATTATTTTATTATTTAGTTTGCTAATATTAGTTTTATTTATTAGTTATTTAGTTATTAGTTTTATTAGTTATATTATATTAATTATTATTATTATATTATTATTTTAGTTTAGTTATTTTAGTTATTATTATTAGTTTAGTTATTAGTTAGTTTATTATTTTTTATTATTTTAGTTATTTAGTTATTTAGTTTAATTAGTTTTTAGTTATTATTAGTTTTTTATTAGTTTTATTAGTTATTATTAATTAGTTTTATTATTATTATTATTATTATTAATTTTATTAATTGTAGTTTATTTATTAGTTTTGTTTTTTAGTTATTATTAGTTTAGTTATTACTTTAGTTTTTAGTTATTATTAGTTTAGTTATTAGTTAATTAGTTATTAGTTTTTTAGTTTTTTAATTATTAGTTTTTATTATTAGCTAGTTTATTTAGTTTATTAGTTAGTTATTATAGTTATGGTTTATTATTATTAGTTTTTAGGTTTATTAGTTATTAGTTTAGCTAGTTTAGTTATTAGTTAGTTATTTAGTTTATTATTTAGTTATGATTATTAGCTTCATTAGTTATTAGTTATTTATTATTATTAGTTTTAATTATTCTTTTAGTTATTAGTTATTAGTTTATTAATTATTTTTATTATTAGTTATTAGATATTAGTTTTAGTTATTATTATTAGTTAGTTATTAGTTAGTTTTATTATTAATTATTTATTTATTAGTTTATTAGTTTAGTTATTAGGTTTTATTAGTTATTTATTAATATTAGTTTTATTAATTTTTTAATTAGTTATTAGTTTATTAGTTTTTAATTTTATTAGTCAGTTATAATTATTATTTATTATTAGTTTTGTTATTTTGTTATTTTATTATTAGTTATTATTTAGTTAGTTATTATTATTAGTTTTTTAGTTTAGTTATTAGTTGTTATATTTATTTTTATTAGTTTTATTATTTATTATTATTGGTTTTATTTATTTGTTTTTAGGTTTAGTTATTAGTCTAGTTACTTTATTAGTTAGTTTATTTATTAGTTTATTATTAGTTTATTAGTTTATGATTTTAGTGTTTAGTTAGTTATTTAATTATTATTATTAGTTATTAGGCTAGTTATTATTAGTTTAGTTATTTTATTATTATTTTTAGTTTTATTATTAATTTTATTAGTTTATTAGTTTAAGTTAGTTATTTACTAGTTAGTTAGTTTTATTAGTTAGTTTTATTAGTTTATTATTAATAATTTATTGGTTTATTAGTTTATTACTTTTTTAGATTTTATTAGTTATTAGTTTTTTTTTAGTTATTAGGTTTTAGTTCATTAGTTTAGGTTTAGTTTTAGCTTTTTTAGTTTTATTATTAGTTATTTAGTTAGTTAGTAGTTTTATTAGTTTTATACATTATTATTAGTTTATTAGTTTAGTATTATTATTATTTAGTTATTATTATTATTAGTTTTTAGTTAGTTATTTAGTTAGTTATTATTTGTTAGTTTATTTTATTTAGTTAGTTATATTTAGTTTAGTTATTAGTTTAGTTTTAGTTTATTATTAGTTTAATATTATTTAGTTAATTAGTAGTTTTATTAGTTACTTGTTAGTTATTTAATATTAGTTATATTAGTTTATTATTTATTATTTAGTTATTATTAGTTTATTAGTTTTATTTTTATTATTATTATTTTAATTAGTTAGTTATTAGTTTATTATTAGTTTAGTTATTATTAGTTAAATTATTATTAGTTATATTTAGTAAGTTTTTAGTTTATTATTATTATTATTATTATTTGGTTATTATTAGTTTTAGTTTATTATTAGCTATTATTTATTTAGTTATTAATTAGTTTTTAGTTTTAGTTTTTTTTTTAGTTAGTTTATTTAGTTTAGTTATTAGTTAGTTTATTAGTTTTAGTTTATTAGTTGGTTATTTATTTAATTTAGTTTAGTTTATTAGTTATATTATTAGTTATTATTATTAGTTTCTTTATTAGTTATTAGTTTATTAGTTTTATTATTTAGTTTTTATATTTATTAATTTAGTGTTTAGTTATTATTATTATTGGATTAGTTTAGTTTTTAATTGTTAGTTATTACTATTACCTAGTTTTAGTTATTAATTATTAGTTATTATTATTAGTTATTAATTAATTATTATGTTTATTATTAATTATTACTAATAGTTTTAATAAGTTTTAGTTTAGTTATTATTTAGTTATTTTTATTTATTATTATTATTAGTTATTATTATTATTATTATTTTTAGTTCATTATTATTTTTAGTTATTATTATTTATTTAGTTATTAGTTATTATTATTAGTTATTATTATTTAGTTTATTAGGTTATTGTTATTATTATTATTAGTTATTATTGGTTATTAGTTTTATTAGTTTTAGTTTTATTATTGGATTAGTTTTAGTTAGTTATTATTAGTTATTATTAGTATTAGTTTTTTAATTTAATTATTTATTAGTTATTAGTTATTAGTTTAGTTTTTATTATTTTTTATTTAGTTTATCGTTTATTATTAGTTATTTAGTTATTAGTTATTAGGTATTATTTAGTTGTTAGAGTATTGGTTTAGTTAGTATTTAGTTATTAGTTTTAATATTAGATATTATTTTTTTATTAGTTTATTAGTTATTATTTTATTTTATTTATTAGTTATTATTAGTTTATTGGTTTATTAGTTTAGTTTAGTTATTAGTTTTATTTTATTTGGTTATTATTAGCATTATTATTAGTTAGTTTAGTTTATTTTGTTTAGTTATTATAAGTTTAGTTAGTTTAGTTAGTTTGGTAGTTTTAGTTATTTATTAGTTAGTTTTATTTAGTTTTAGTTATTAGTTTTATTATTTATTAGTTATTAGTTTAATTATTTATTTTTTAGTTTATTATTTATTAGTTATTTATTAATTTAGTTTTTTAGTTAGTCATTATTATTATTAGTTAGTTTAGTTAGTTTTTAGTTATTAATTTATTAGTTCTAGTTTTTTAGTTAGTTATTATTATTAACTATTAGTTAGTTATTAGTTATTAGTTAGTTATTTGGTTTTATTATTATTATTAGTTATATTAGGTTTTTTAGTTTAGTTATTATTATTTAGTTAGTATAGTTATTAGTTATTATTATTATTATTTAGTATTTAGTTTATTATTATTTTAGTTATTATTAGTTATTATTTAGTATTAATATAATATAGTTATTAGTAACTAAGTTTTATTAATGATTAGTTTTATTAGTTTTAGTTAGTTATAATTATTTTTTAGTTATTACTATTAATTTATTTAGTTAGATTTTATTTTATTTTAGCTTTTTATTTTAGTTATTATTTATTAGTTATTTAGTTATTTATAATTTTATTATTTAGTTTATTAGTTTTTTTATTAGTTAGTTATGTAGTTATTAGTTTATTAGTTAGTTTGTTTATTATTTAGTTATTATTTTATTAGTTTTTAGTTATTAGTTAATTAGTTTTTTTAGTTATTAGGTTTAGTTATTAGTTTTCATTTATTAGTTTATTATTTAGTTATTATTAGTTTTGTTAGTTTATATTAGTTATTAGGTTTAGTTTAGTTAGTTTTATTTAGTTATTAGTTTTATTTTATTATTAGTTATTATTTAGTTTAGTTTATTTATTTTTAGTTAGTTATTATTAGTTTAGTATATTTTAGTTAGTTTATGTATTAGTTTATTAGTTATTTATTACTTAGTTTTATTTAGTTTTAGTTATTAGCTTTATTATTTATTTGTTATTAGTTTAGATATTTATTTTTTAGTTTATTATTTATTAGTTTTTTTAGTTTTATTAGGTTATTTAATTTTTAGTTAATTAGTTTATTATTATTAGTTTTATTAGTTATTTTTATTAGTTAGTTAGTTATTTAGTTATTATTAGTTATTAGTTTAGTTAGTTTTTATTAGTTATTAGTTTTATTATTAGTTTTAGTTATTAGTTAGTTTTATTAGTTTAGTTAGTTATTAGTTTTAGTTATTATTTTATTAGGTTTTAGTTAGTTATTATTTAGTTTTAGTTTATTAGTTTTAGTTTATTAGTTATTTAGTTTTTAGATTATTAGTTATTAGTTTAGGTTTTAATTATCATTAATAATTTATTTAGTTATCAGTTTTATTATTTTTAGGTTTTGTTCGAGTTAGTTATTTAGGTTTTATTAATTATTATTTATTAGTTATTAGTCTAGTTTAGTTATTAACAGTTATTAGTTTATTATTATTAGTTAATTGTTAATTAGTTTAGTTAGTTTTATTATTATTATTATTTGTTATTAGTTAGTTTTATTAGGTTATTAGTTTATTAGTTTATTAGTTTATTAGTTTTAGTTTAGTTTTATTAGTTGTTTTATTAATTTATTATTAATTATTAGTTTATTATTGTATTAGTTATTATTATCAGTTTAGTGACTATTTTTATAAGTTATTTATTAGTTAGTTTTAGTTAGTTATTATTAGTTATTATTATTAGTTAGTTATCGTTATTATTATTAGTTTATTAGTTTTATTAGTTTAATTATGATTTATTAGTTTTATTATTTAATTTTAATTATTTATTAGTTTTTAGTTACATTTATTAGTTTAGTTAGTTAGTTTTAGTTATTTTATTATTTGTTAGATAGTTATTTATTAGTTATTAGTTAGTTTTAATTATTATTTTAGGTTAATATTAGTTATTATTAGTTTAGATGTTTATTATTAGTTATTACTTATTTAGTTTAGTTAGTTTTTTATTATTATTAGTTATTATTAGTTAGTTATTAATTTATTAGTAATTAGTTAGTTAGTTATTAGTTTATTTAATTTATTAGTTATTATTAGTTATTTAGTTATTTAGTTTAATTATTAATTTAGTTATTATTATTAGTTATTAGTTATTAATTTAGTTTTAATTTAGTTATTATTAGTTATTAGTTTAGTTTTTTTAGTTTTAGTTATTAGTTTTATTAGCTAGTTTTAGTCAATTATTAATTTTAGTTATTAGTTAGTTTATTATTAGTTTTATTAGGTTTTAGCTATTAGTTAGTTTAGTTTATTCATTTTATTATATTATTATTAGTTTTAGCTACTGTTACTTTAGTTAGTTAATTATTAGTTTTTTAATAGTTAGTTAATTTTAGTTATTAAGTTTTTTGTTTTATTAGTTTTGGTTATTAGTTATTACTTAGTTATTTATTAGTCTAGTTTTATTAGTTATTAGTTTTGTTATAATTAGTTATTTAGTTATTAGTTATTATATTATTATTTAGTTATTAGTTTAGTTTATTTATTAGTTAGTTTAATAGTTTTAATTTGTTTTAGGTTTAGTTTATAGGTTTAGTTTTTATTAGTTATTAGTTTAATTATTTTAGTTTAGTTATTAGTTAGTTAATTAGTTTTTAGTTAGTCAAGTTTTTATTACTTATTAGTTTATTAATTATTAGTTAGTTATTATTTTATTAATTTATTAGTTTATTAGTTTACTAGTTTAATAGTTTTAGTTTATTTAGTTTTAGTTTATTATTTTATTAATTTTAGTTAGTTAGTTTTATTAGTTATTATTAGTTATTTAGTTTACTAGTAGTTTTTAATTAGTTATTTATTTAGTTTTTATTATTATTAGTTAGTTATTTTTATTATATGTTTCTTAGTTTTGTTAGTTTATTAGTTTATTAGTTTAGTTAGTTATTTTTATTAATTATTAGTCATTAGTTTAGTTAGTTTATTTATTAGTTAGTTTATTAGTTAGCTAGTTTTATTATTTGTTTAGTTATTTAATTTAGTTTTTTTAGTTTTATTTATTAGTTAGTTAGTTAGTTAGTTAATATTATTATTAGTTTTAGTTTTTATTTATTAGTCAGTTTTATTAATTATTAGTTAGTTATTAGTTTATTAGGTTAGTTATCAGTTAGTTATTAGTTTTTTTATTATTATTTGGTTTATTTTTATTAGTTATTTTAGTTTTATAGTTATTAATTTCTTATTATTATTAGTTTAGTTATTATTAGTTATTTAGTTTATTATTAGCTATTAGTTATTATTATTAGCTAGTTAGTTCTTTTTAGTTATTAGTTTATTATTATTAGTTACTTTTAGTTATTATTATTATTAGTTAGTTAATATTAGTTTAGTTTATTTTCAGTTTTATTAATTTAGTTTTATTAGTTTATTAGTTTATTAGTTATTATTATTAATAGTCATTAGGTTTTATTAATTTAATTATTTATTATTATTATTATTATTATTTTAGTTTTTAGTTTTTCTTAGTTTTCTTAATTAGTTAGTTAGTTTATTAGTTATTAGTTTATTTAGTTATTAGTTTAGTTATTATTTTATTATTTAGTTATTTATTATTAGTTTTAGTTATTAGTTAGTTATTTAGTTATTAGTTTTATTAGTTTAGTTATTATTAGTTATTTAGTTTAGTTATTTTAGTTATTATTATTTGTTTAGTCATTAGTTAGTTTATTAGTTTTTATTATTTTAGTTATATAGTTTAATTAGTTTTTTAGTTATTATTAGTTTTATTAGTTTTATTAATTATTATTAGTTTTTTTATTATTATTAGTTATGGTTATTAGTTTAGTTTTTTATTAGTTTTTTATTATTTGTTAGTTTTTTTTTTAGTTTATTAGTTAGTTATTATAGTTATTAGTTTATTATTACTTGTTTTTAGGTTTATTAGTTATTAGCTTAGTTAATTTAATTATTAGTTTAGTTTTTAGTTAGTTATTCAGTTTATTTTTTAGTTATTATTATTAGCTTTATTAATTATTAGTTTTATTTATTATTTTAGTTATTAGTTTATTAATTATTTTTATTATTAATTTTTATTAGTTTATATTATTATTTGGTTATTAGTTAGTTTAATTATTAATTAGTTATTTATTTGTTTATTTATTTAGGTATTAAGTTTATTAGTTATAATATATTAGTTATTAGTTTATATTATTTATTATTTTTAATTAATTTACTTTTTATTATTATTATTTTAGTTATTTAGTTTTAGTTAGCTTTTTATTTATTGGTTATTATTATTAGTTAGTTATTATTATTTTATTAATTTATTAATTATTATTAGTTATTAGTTATTATTAGTTAGTTTAGTTTATTATTTTATTTAGTAATTATTAGTTAAATTAGTTTAGTTATTATTATTATTATTATTAGTTACTTACTTATTATTAGTTATTAGTTTTATATTTTATTAGTTTTTTAGTTAGTTTTATTAGTTATTACTTAGTTAGTTTATTATTAGTTAGTTACTCATTTTAGTTTATTAGTTTTTTTATTGGTTAGTTTACTTATTAATTAGTTATTAGTTATTTATTTTATTATTAGTTTTTAGTTTTTAGTGTTATTTATTATTATTATTAGTTTTATTATTATTATTATTATTATTTTATTAGTTTTAGGTTTAGGTTTATTAGTTTTATTAATTTATTTTATTTTTTATTAGTTTATTAGTTTTTAGTTTTATTAGTTGGTTATTATTATTATTATTTATTATTAGTTTAGTTATTTTATTAATTTATTATTAGTTAGTTGTTAGTTAGTTATTATTATTACTTTTTTAGTTTATTTAGTTTTTATTAGTTTTATTATTAGTTTATTAGTTCAATTATTATTAGTTAATTTTAGTTTATTAGTTATTAGTTTAGTTTGTTTTATTAATTAGTTTATTTATTAGTTTATTATTAGTTTATTAGTTTATTATTTTAGTTTTTAGTTATTTATTTGGTTATTATTATGAGTTATTAGGTTAGTTATTATAAGTTTAATTATTTATTAGTTTATCATTATTAGTTATTAGTTATTATTAGTTAGTTAGTTTTTATTAGTTTATTAGTTTATTATTAGTTTTTATTAGTTATTTATTAGTTATTTAGTTTTATTAGTTAGTTTTATTAGTTAGTTTTATTAGTTTATTATTAATAGTTTCTTAGTTTATTAGTTTTTTAGATTTTATTA
Organism: Cymbidium sinense; assembly: GCA_021442155.1. Taxonomy (NCBI): domain Eukaryota; kingdom Viridiplantae; phylum Streptophyta; class Magnoliopsida; order Asparagales; family Orchidaceae; genus Cymbidium; species Cymbidium sinense. The sequence continues at coordinate 133,141,785 of CM038218.1, forward strand.
GTTATTAGTTTTAATTAGTTATTTGGTTTTAGTTTATTAGTTTAAGTTTAGTTTAGTTTTACTAGTTTTATTATTAGTTATTTAGTTAGTTATTAGTTTTGTTAGTTCTATTAGTTATTACTAGTTTATTAGTTTAATTATTATTATTATTTTATTATTATTATTATTAGTTTTAGTTAGTTATTTTGTTAGTTATTATTTGTTAGTCATTAATTTATTAGTTTAGTTATTATTAGTTAGTTAGTTATTAGTTTATTAGGTTATTAGTTTAGTTTTGAGGTTTATTATTATTTATTATTAGTTTAGTTAGTTATCAATTTTTTTAGTTTGTTTATTAGTTATTAGTTTAATTATTAGTTAGTTTATTAGTTTATTAGTTTTATTAGTTTTAGTTATTAGTTTTATTTAATTATTAGTTTATTATTATTTTTTAGTTAGTTAGTTTATTAGTTAGTTTAGTTAGCTATTAGTTATTAGGTTTAATTATTATTAGTTAGTTATTTAATTAGTATTTTAGTTCTATTATTAGATTCAATTTAGTTATTAGATATTATTATTATTAGGTTTATTAGTTTTATTTAGTTAGTTATTAGTTAGTTTTAGTTTATTAGTTATTAATTATTAGTTAGTTTAATTAGTTATTAGTTAGTTATTAATTTTAGTTTTTTAGTTTAGTTAGTTATTAGTTAGCTAATTGTAGTTTTAGTTTTTTGTTATTAGTTAATTAGTTAGTTTTTTAAGTTTATTAGTTAGGTTATTTTATTAGTTAGGTTTGTTATTTTTAGTTAGTTTTATTAGGTTATTAGGTTTAGTTATTAGTTTATTAGTTATTAATTTAGCTTAGTTATTAGTTAATAGCTTATTAGTTTTTATTAGTTAGTTATTAGTTAGTTTAGTTTAGTTATTTATTAGTAGTTATTAGTTGTTAGTTTAGTTTATTATTAGTTTTATTTAGTTTTTTTATTATTTATTTAGTTTATTAAATTTTAGTTATTAATTTTAGTTATTATTATTATTATTAGTTTTATTTATTAATTTATTTAGTTAGTTATTAGTTTAATTATTAGTTTTATTAGTTTTTTATTAGTTATTATTATTATTTTTTACTAGTTATTTTTTATTATTAGTTATTATTTTATTAGTTTTATTAGTTTTAGTTTTTAGTTATTATTATTAATTATTAGTTATTATTATTAGTTATTTTTTGGTTTTATTATTAGTCATTAGTTTTTATAATTTTATTATTATTAGTTAGTTTTATTAGTTATTTAGTTTTATTATTTCAATTAGTTATTTAGTTTTATTATCATTATTAGTTAGTTTTTAGTTTTTATTTTAGTTATGTTAGTTATTTAGTTATTAATTTTAGTTTTAGTTATTTTGTTATTTAGTTATTAGTTAGTTTTATTAATTTATTATTTATTAGTTTTATTAGTTAGTTTTTTAGTTATTATTAGTTTATCAGTTACTTAGTTTTTATTAATTTTATTAGTTTAATTAGTTAGGTTTTACTTATTTATTTATTAGTGTTATTAGTTAGTTTTATTATTTATTAGTGTTATTAGTTATTAAGTTATTAGTTTTTATTATTAGTTAGGTTATTTTATTAATTATTAGTTTTAGTTTAATTATTTAGTTTTTAGTTTTAAGATTATATTATTAATTAGTTACTTAGCTATTTATTTATTTTATTATTTAGTTTATTATTTTAGTTAGTTAGTTATTAGTCTAGTTATTAGTTTTAGTTTATTATTTTAGTTTATTAGTTTTAGTTATTAGTTTTAGTTATTAGTTTTATTAGTTTTATTATATTGTTATTAATTAGTTAGTTTTATTTTATTAGTTTTGTTATTTAGTTTTATTATTATTTATTAGTTAGTTTTATTTTATTTTGTTTAGTTATTAGTTTTTTTAGTTTTTGTTATTATTATTATTATTATTTATTAGGTTATTTTTTATGAGTTGTCAATTATTAGGTTAGTTATTTGTTTAGTTATTATTATTAGTTGAGTTATTTAATTACTATTTTAGTTTTAGTTAGTTAGTTTTAGTTATTAATTTTTTAGGTTTTATTTATTTTATTTTTACTTATTAGTTAGTTAGTTTAGTTATTTTTTATTTTAATTATTAGTTTAGTTATTATTTATTATTAGTTATTATTAGTTTTAGTTATTAATTTTTTAGGTTTTATTTATCTTATTTTTACTTATTAGTTAGTTAGTTTAGTTATTTTTATTTTAGTTATTAGTTTAGTTATTATTTATTATTAGTTAGTTAGTTATTATTAGTTTTAGTTTATTAGTTATTACTTTTTTTTAGTTATTAGTTAGGTTATTAGTTAGTTTTTATTTAGTTATTATTAGTTTTATTTATTTATTAGTTATTAGTTTTATAAGTTATTTATTAGTTAGTTAGTCATTAGTTATTATTATTAGTTTAGTTAGTTTTTTAGTTATTATCATTTATTATTTTTTATTATTAGTTATTTATTTAGTTATTTGTTAATTTTATTAGTTTAGTTATTTAATTTATTAGTTATTTAGTTAGTTTTATTATTAGTTTTATTTTTTAGTTATTAGTTTTTATTAGTTATTAGTTTTATTAGTTTAGTTATTTAGTTTAGTTATTTATTAGTTTAGATAGTTATTTTATTATTTATTAGTTAGTTAGTTATTTAGTTTAGTTATTAGTTTAGTTATTAATTTTAGTTATTAATTATTATTTATTTGTTAGTTTTTATTAGTTTATTATTAATAGTTTCTTAGTTTATTAGTTTTTTAGATTTTATTAGTTATTAGTTTTATTTAGTTATTTGGTTTTAGTTTATTAGTTTAAGTTTAGTTTAGTTTTACTAGTTTTATTATTAGTTATTTGGTTAGTTATTAGTTGTTAGTTCTATTAGTTTACTATATTAGTTCCAATTATTATTATTATTATTATTAGTTTTAGTTAGTTATTTTGTTAGTTATTATTTGTTAGTTATTAATTTATTAGTTTAGTTATTATTAGTTAGTTAGTTATTAGTTTATTAGGTTATTAGTTTAGTTTTTTGAGGTTTATTATTAGTTTATTATTAGTTTAGTTTTATCAATTTTTAGTTTGTTTATTAGTTATTAGTTTAATTATTAGTTAGTTTATTAGTTTATTAGTTTTATTAGTTTTAGTTATTAGTTTTATTTAATTATTAGTTTATTATTATTTTTTAGTTAGTTAGTTTATTAGTTTATTAGTTTAGTTTATTATTAGTTAGTTTAGTTATTGGTTAGTATTAGTTTTAATTATTATTAGTTAGTTATTTAATTAGTATTTTAGTTCTATTATTAAGTTTAATTTAGTTATTAGTTATTATTATTATTAGGTTTATTAGTTTTATTTAGTTAGTTATTAGTTAGTTTTAGTTTATTAGTTATTAGTTTTTAGTTAGTAATTATATTAGTTAGTTATTAATTTTAGTTTAGTTTAGTAGTATTTTATAGTTGTAGTTTTAGTTTTTAATTATTAGTTAGTTAGTTTAGTTTTAAGTATTATTGGTTATTTTATTAGTTAGGTTTATTATTTTAGTTAGTTTTATTAGGTTATTAGGTTATTAGTTATATTATTTAGTTATTATTTTAATAGCTTATTAGTTTTTATTAGTTAGTTATAGTTAGTTTTTTAGTTATTAGTTATTAGTTGTTAGTTTTAGTTATTAGTTATTAGTTTTTATTTAGTTTTTATTATTTATTTAGTTTATTAAATTTTAGTTATTAATTTTAGTTATTATTATTATTATTAGTTTTATTTATTAATTTGTTTAGTTAGTTATTAGTTTAATTATTAGTTTTTATTAGTTTTTATTAGGTTATTATTAGTTTTATTATTTTTTTAGCTAGTTTAGTTAGTTTTATTATTAGTTATTATTTTATTAGTTTTATTAGTTTTAGTTTTTAGTTATTATTATTAATTATTAGTTATTATTATTAGTTATTTTTTGGTTTTATTATTAGTCATTAGTTTTTATAATTTTATTATTATTAGTTAGTTTTATTAATTATTTAGTTTTATTATTTCAGTTAGTTATTTAGTTTTATTAGTCATTATTAGTTAGTTTTTAGTTTTTAGTTTAGTTATGTTAGTTATTTAGTTATTAATTTTAGTTTAGTTATTTTGTTATTTAGTTATTAGTTAGTTTTATTAGTTTATTATTTATTAGTTTTTTTAGTTAGTTTTTTAGTTATTATTAGTTTATCATTTACTTAGTTTTTATTAATTTTATTAGTTTAATTAGTTAGTTTGGTTTACTTATTTATTTATTAGTGTTATTAGTTAGTTTTATTAGTTTATTAGTGTTATTAGTTATTATTAGTTAAGTTATTAGTTTTTATTATTAGTTAGGTTATTTTATTAATTATTAGTTTTAGTTTAGTTATTTAGTTATCAGTTTTATGATTATATTATTAATTAGTTACTTAGTTATTTATTTATTTTTTATTATTTATTTTATTATTTAGTTTTTTATTTTAGTTAGTTAGTTATTAGTCTAGTTATTAGTTTTAGTTTATTATTTTAGTTTATTAGTTTTTAGTTATTAGTTTTAGTTATTAGTTTTATTAGTTTTATTATATTGTTATTAGTTAGTTAGTTTTATTTTATTAGTTTTGTTATTTAGTTTTATTATTATTTATTAGTTAGTTTTATTTTATTTTGTTTAGTTATTAGTTTTATTAGTTTTTGTTATTATTATTATAATTATAATAATTATTATTATTATTTATTAGGTTAGTTTTTATTAGTTGTCAGTTATTAGTTAGTTATTTGTTTAGTTATTATTATTAGTTGAGTTATTTAATTATTATTTTAGTTTTAGTTAGTTAGTTTTAGTTATTAATTTTTAGGTTTTATTTGTTTTATTTTTACTTATTAGTTAGTTAGTTTAGTTATTTTTTATTTTAGTTATTAGTTTAGTTATTATTTATTATTAGTTAGTTAGTTATTATTAATTTTAGTTATTAATTTTTTAGGTTTTATTTATTTTATTTTTACTTATTAGTTAGTTAGTTTAGTTATTTTTTATTTTAGTTATTAGTTTAGTTATTATTTATTATTAGTTAGTTAGTTATTATTAGTTTTAGTTTATTAGTTATTACTTTTTTGAGTTATTAGTAGTTAAAGTTATTAGTTAGTTTATTTAGTTATTATTTTATTTAGTTTATTATTAGTTTTATAAGTTATTTATTAGTTAGTTAGTTATTAGTTATTATTATTAGTTATTAGTTTTTAGTTATTATTATTTATTAGTTTTTGTTATTAATTATTAGTTTAGTTATTTAGTTAGTTTTATTAGTTTAGTTATTTAATTTATTAGTTATTTAGTTAGTTTTATTATTAAGTTTATTTTTTACTTATTAGTTTTTTATTAGTTATTTATTTTATTAGTTTAGTTATTTAGTTTAGTTATTTCTTATTAGTTTAGATAGTTATTTTATTATTTATTAGTTAATTAGTTATTTAGTTTAATTATTAGTTTAGTTATTAATTTTAGTTATTAATTATTATTTATTTGTTAGTTTTTATTAGTTTTCTTATTTATTTATTAGTTTATTATTAGGTTTATTAGTTATTAGTTAGTTATTAGTTTATTATTAGTTTATTAGTTTAGTTATTATTAGTTTTTATTAGTTAGTTATTACTTAGTTATTAGTTTAGTTATTATTTAGGTTTAGTTAGTTTTAGTTATTAGTTTTTAGTTTTATTATATTAGTTAGTTTTATTGGATATTATTATTATTATTGGTAGTTATTAGTATTATTAGTTAGTTTTAGTTTTAGTTTTTAGTTTTTATTAGTTATTAGTTGTTTTATTAGAGATTATTATTATTAGTTATTAGTTTATTTACTTTTATTATATATTATTAGTTATTAGTTTAGTTAATTTACTAATTAGTTTAGTTATTAATTTTAGTTATTAATTATTATTTATTAATTAGTTTTTATTAGTTTTCTTATTTATTTATTAGTTTATTATTATTAGGTTTATTAGTTATTAGTTAGTTAGTTATTATTAGTTATTAGTTTATTATTAGTTTATTATTTGGTTATTTGTTATTAGTTATTAGTTTTTTATTAGTTAGTTTATTATTATTTTATTTAGTTAGCTTTAATTAGTTAGTTTTTAGTTTTATTAGTTAGTTAGTTTTATTAAATATTATTATTATTATTAGTTATTAGTTTATTTACTTTTATTATATATTATTAGTTAGTTAGTTAGTTTATTTAGTTTTATTAGTTATTACTTTTTAGTTATTATTATTAGTTTTTAGTTTAGTTTATTAGTTAGTTATTAGTTATTAGTTTAGTTAATAATTTAGTTATTATTAGTTAGTTAGTTTTCATTTGGTTAGTTATTTATTATTAGTTAGTTAGTTTTTATTATTAGTTAGTTAGTTTTATATGTTATTATATTATTAGTATATTATTAGTTAGTCATTATTATTATTAGTTATTAGTTAGTTAGTTTTTAGCTTATTAGTTTAGTTTATTTATTTAGTTTAGTTATTTAGTTTAGTTTAGTTATTTAGTATTTATTATTAGGTTTTAGTTTTTATTTAGTTTTAATTATTAGTTTATTAGTTAGTTTTTAGTTTAGTTAGTTTATTTAGTTATTTTTATTTTATTAGATAGTTATTTAGTTTAGTTACTAGTTTAGTTAGTTTATTAGTTAGTTTGGTTATTAGTTTTAGTTATTAGTTATTATTAATTAGTTAGTTTTTATTAGTTTTATTATTTATTTATTTATTTATCAGTTTATTAGTTATTGGGTTTATTAGTTATTAGTTAGTTATTATTAGTTAGCTATTAGTTTATTATTAGTTTATTATTAGTTATTAGTTATTAGTTTTTATTAGTTAGTTATTAGTTTAGTTATTATTTAGGTTTAGTTACTTTTAGTTGTTAATTAGTTTTTAGTTATTATTAGTCATTAGTTAGTTTTATTATTATTAGTTATTAGTTTATTTACTTTTATTATTTATTATTAGTTAGTTAATTAGTTATTTTATTTAGTTTTATTAGTTATTAGTTTTAGTTATTATTATTAGTTTTTAGTTTATTTTATTAGTTAGTTATTTGTTATTAGTTTAGTTATTATTAATTAGTTAGTTTTAGTTTAGTTAGTTATTTATCATTAGTTTTTTATTTTTTTATTATTAGGTAGTTAGCTTAGTTATTAGTTATTTTTAATTAGTTATTTAGTTTATTTACTATTAGTTAGTTAGTTTTTATTTTATCATTTTAGTTTATTAGTAATTTAGTTTCTTAATTTAGTTTAGTTTTTTAGTTTAGTTTAGATATTAGTTATTTAGTTTTTATTATTAGGTTTCTAGTTTTTAGTTAGTTTTAGTTATTAGTTTATTTGTTAGTGTTTGGTTTACTTAGTTTATTAGTTAGTTTTATTTTATTAGTTATTATTATTATTAGTTTATTAGTTTTTATTAGTTTATTATTATTAGTTATTATTATTAATTATTAGTATTATTTATTAGTTTAGTTTATTAGTTAGTTATTAGTTAGTTTATTAGTTTTATTAGTTTTATTAGTTATTTAGTTATTAATTTTATTAGTTTATTAGTTTTATTTGTTTTTATTAGTGGGTTATTTATTAGCTAGTTTATTTAGTTATTAGTTTATTAAGTTTTTAGTTTGTTTAGTTATTTAGTTTTATTAGGTTTATTATTAGTTATTTTAGTTTTTATTTAATTTTTTATTAGTTTTATTATTTAGTTATTATTATTAGTTATTATTAGTTATTATTAGTTTATTTTTTAGTTTATTAGTTAGTTAGTTATTAGTCATTATTTATTTTATAATTAGTTTAATTATTAGTTTTTTGGTTTTATTAGTTATTTATTAGTTTAGTTATTTATTAGTTTAGTTTTTATTAGTTATTAATTAGCTATTATTATTAGTTTTAGTTATTATTAGTAGTTTTTAGTTAGTTTATTATTAGTTATTAGTTTAGTTTTAGTTAGGTTATTTATTTATTAGTTATTATTATTAGTTTTATTAGTTATTTAGTTTAGTTATTATTATTAGTTTAGTTTATATTTTTAGTTAATTAGTTTCTTGGTTTTATTATTAGTTAGTTGCTAGTTTTATTAGTTAGTAGTTTAGTTATATTTTATTATAATTTATTATTAGTTAGTATTAGTTAGTTAGTTTAGTTTATTTTTATTATTATTTAGTTAGTTTTATTATTATTTTTATTTAGTTATTACTTTTTAGTCCATTATTAGTTTATATTATTAGGTTTTATTATTTATTATAGCTAGTTATTAGTTATTATTAGTTTTATTATTTTTATTAGGTTATTTGTTTATTATTATTTTGTTAATAGTATTATTAGTAAGTTTAGTTATTCATTTTAGGTTTTTGTTTAGTTTATTAGTCATTAGTTTAGTTATTATTAGTTTATTTCTTTGTTATTTATTAGTTAGTTCATTTTAGTTTTATTAGTTTTTATCATTATTATTATTAGTTTAGTTATTTTTAGTTATTAGTTTATTAGTTTTTTAGTTTTTTAGTTTATTAGTTTAGGGTATTATTATTTATTAGTATTATTAGTTTATTATTAGTTATTATTTGATTTTTATTAGTTTTAGTTATGAAATCTAGTTATTATTATTAGTTATTAGTTTTTTAATTTATTATTATTAGTTATTAGTTTTTATTAGTTAGTTAATTAGTCTAGCTTTTTATTATTTATTAGTTTAATAGTTACATTTTTTAGTTAGTTATTAGTTATTAGTTTTATTAATCATTAGTTATTAGTATATTTAGTTTATAATTATTAGTTATTAGTTAGTTATTTATTATTAGTTTAGTTTTATTAGTTATTTAGTTATTAGGTTTAGTTAGTTATTAGTTCTTAGTTATTAGTTTATTAGTTAGTTAGTTTAGTTTAGTTAGTTTATTTATTTGTTATTAGCTATTTATTATTATTATTAGTTTTAGTTTAATTAGTTATTAATTTAGTTATTAGTTATTAGTTATTAGTTTTAGTTATTATTAGGTTTAGGTTTAGGTTTAGTTATTAGTTAGTTATTAGTTTTATTAATTTATTATTATTAGTTTAGTTATTAGTTTATTATTAATTGTTTTTTTAAAAAAAAATTTATTTTTTTAAGGGAACCCCATATAGGGGAATTTTATTACTACAATAAAAGGGTTATAAGATAAGGGGATCTGAAACATCTAAAAAAGAAAAAGAAAGCAAAAATTAGATAAAGCATAAGAGAAAGCCATTGGCCAGGCATCAGCAGAAGATCTTGAGGATGAGAAAAGTTTATGCCTCTAAGAGAGAAGGAACCGCAAAAGAATAACACAGAATCTACAACCATGTAGAAGAAAGAGTTAGCACCATCAAGGTGATACAAGTTAGTTGAAAGTAAGACAGAATAACTTGAAAAAGATATAGTTAAATATGTGGAGAAAGGCTCAGGCTCAGTCACACCAAATTGGGGCAGCCGTAAACATGAGCATCCAAACTTCAAAGGAAGGGTAACATCAGACGTGCTACTACCAGCCAAGGAATGGGAGAAACAATCCCTGCCATCATAGCCAACAAACCTGTGGGAAAGCGGCAACCAATGGATGAAAGTCATGTGATCTTGAATCCCTGCATACCAGACAATGGAGGGAAAGTCACCACAAATATGAATGGAAAAGGGATGACACCACTCCTTTCTAAGATAATAAACACCAAACAATGCCAAAGTAACAGCAGAAATCATAGCCAAAAACACCCCAAATCAGAGAACCGCACCGATCATAGTTACCTGCTTACCAAGCCACATACACATGGGAGAGAAAGACACCACAAATCAGAGTGAGAAAGGGATGGCACCACTCTCTTTTAGGATAATAACACCTAAGCAGTCGCAACATAATATCAGAATGCACAGCCCACAACAACCGTACCTATATATCACTCCATAATGCAAAAATCCCAACAGGGCCAGCAGAAAAGATGTTATCATCCACCATATTAATAACATGAAACAACAATATATTTGCAGTTTTAAAAGAGATAAGTATAGAGTGAAATAGTGGATATTGCCATACATCAAGGCCACAATTAATAAGGATGACCACATGGCAGTGAACAGATTATAGGTCCAAGTATAATCCAACCACATTAGGTAGCATGCTGATAGCAGAACCTGAATAAAGAAACATTCAGTGAATAGCCATAAAAAAAATAAGCCAGAATGTTGAAACCGATAGTGGGCAGTAAGGGCATAATCATTGTAGAATAGAGAGGAGGTAAGAGTCATGAAATTAATAGCAGAAAAGGGCTTCATATCAAGCAAAATAAAGCAAGCCAAAAGGATCAGCAAAAACATATGTTAATATATACCATAAGGGCTCCACTAGCAAGGTTAACCACCCAGCATTCAACAAAAAAAAGACATTCAGAAAATAGCCACAATAGCTCACCATACCTGCAGATTGGGAGAAGAGCAAGCACCAACTAGCGGATCAAAGTCAGCCTCAAGACCATACCATAAGGGAAAAATAGATAGAAAGACCCACATATAGTATAGCAACTACCAGCTAAACAACAGTTGGGATTACAAAAATAAGATTCACCATTCCATGATATCCAGAAAATAGGTGCAGGGAAATGCATAATAAAACCAAAAAGCACATAGCAGGAAATAGAGTTAATAGGATAGATCTAGAGAACCTAGAGCCACAAGCAAGCCACAGTTAGCAGCAACATCCAACAGAAAAATAGAAGGAATAAATGGCTAAGAGCTTCTAACATAAGGCAATCCAGTTTTATCAAGATTCACAAGCCCCCTTAAGAGGGAAGGGATATCATCATTGGAGAACATATTTAATGAGAAGAACAAATTTAATGAGGATAACATAAAGCAATCCAGTTTATTTATTAATAGTTATTAGTTAGTTATTAGTTTAATTATTTATTTAGTTGTTATTATTAGTTATTAGTTATTAGTTATTAGTTAATTAGTTTTATTAATTAGTTTTAGTTTTAATTAGTTTTTATTAGTTATTAGTTTAGTTAGTTTTATTAATTTATTAGTTATTTTAGTTAGTATTTATTAGATATTTAGTTTATTAGTTTATATTATTATTATTTATTTTAATTTTTTTATTATTTATTAATTGGTTTAGTTATTAGTTTATTATTTTATTATTAGTTAGTTATTAGTTAGTTAGTTTTTATAGTTTAGTTATTTATTATTAGTTATTATTTATTAATTATTATTAGTTAGTTTTTTTAGTTTAGTTAGTTAATTTAGTTTTATTAGCTTATTAGTTTATTAGTTTAGTTTTATTAGTTAGTTGGTTTATTATTATTTAGTTTTGGTTTTATTATTTTTAGCTTATTTATTATTTTATTAGATTTAGCTTTGTTATTTAGTTATTATCAGTTAGATATTAATATCATTAGGTTATTAGCTTTTAGTTTTATTAGTTATTAGTTATTATTTATTATTAATTTTATTATTAGTTATTTAGTTATTAGTTATTATTATTAGTTTATTAGTTTTTATTTAGTTTTAGTTATTTAGGTTTTTTTAGTTATTTATTTGGTTTTTAGTTATTAATTATTATTAGTTTAGTTGTTTTGGTTATTATTTTAGTTAGTTATTAGTTTATTAGTTTAGTTATTAGTTTAGTTATTAATAGTTATTTAATTTATTTAGTTATTAGTTATTAGTTTATTATTATTAGTTTAGTTTAGTTTTATTATTTTATTATTATTACTAATTATTATTTAGTTAATTAGTTATATTTATAGTTATATATTTAGTTATTATTAGTTAGTTATTAATATCATTAGGTTATTAGCTTTTAGTTTTATTAGTTATTAGTTATTATTTATCATTAGTTTTATTATTAGTTATTTAGTTATTAGTTTTTAGTTATTATTATTGGTTTATTAGTTTTTATTTAGTTTTAGTTATTTAGGTTTTTCTAGTTAGTTATTTGGTTTTTAGTTATTAGTTATTATTAGTTTAGTTATTTTGGTTATTAGTTTAGTTAGTTATTATTTATTTGTTATTAGTTTAGGTTATTAGTTTATTAGTTTAGTTATTAGTTTAGTTATTAATAGTTATTTAGTTATTTTATTAGTTATTAGCTTATTATTATTAGTTTAGTTTAATTTAGTTTTATTAGTTTATTATTATTACTAATTATTAGTTAGTTAATTAGTTATATTTATAGTTATAAGTTTAGGTTTAGTTATATTTATAGTTATAAGTTTAGGTTTAGTTGGTTATTATTACTTAATTATTATTTTATTACTTAGTTATTATTAGTTAGTTTATTATTAGTTATTAGTTAGTTTTATTACTATTATTATTAGTTTTAGTTCTTAGTTATTATTAGTAAGTTAGTCTATTAGTTATTGTTATTAGTTTTATTAGTTTAGTTAGTTAGTTATTATTAGTTATTAATTTAGTTTTTTATTAGTTAGTTTATTATTTTTATTAGTTTAGTTTATTTATTATTAGTTTTTAGTTTTTAGTTAGTTTTTATTAGTTATTTGTTAATATTAGTTTTTATTTATTTATAATTAGTATTATTAGTTAGTTTTTAGTGGATAATTCTTTTTTAATATTAGTTCTTAGTTTAGTTATTATTAGTTATTATTAGTTATTTATTAGTTATTAGTTAGTAATTTAGTTTTTAGTTTTATTAATTAGTTTTTTAGTTTATTTTTAGTTATTAGTTTTTATTATTTAGTTTGTTATTAGTTTATTTATTAGTTTATTTATTTTAATTATTAGTTTAGTTATTAGTTATTTAGTTTATTATTAGTTAATTTTTTAGTTTTATTAGTCATTAATTAATATTATTTAATATTAGTTATTATTAGTTATTATTAGTTATTAATTTTAAGTTATTAATTATTATTAGTTAGTTTAATTTAATTTTATTTAATTATTAATTAATTATTAGTTTAGTTTTGGTATTATTTATTTTATTAGTTTAGTTATTATTTTTAGTTATTAGTTAGTTATTAGTTTAGTTATTATTAGTAGTTATTAGTTTATTATTAGTTATTTTATGTTTATTAGTTGGTTTAGTTTAGTTTATTATTTTTTATTATTATTATTAGTTATTATTAATTATTATTTAGTTATTTTATTAGTTATTATTATTTAGTTAGTTAATTATTGGTTAATTAATTAGTTATTTAGTTATTATTATTATTATTATTAGTTATTATTTATTTATTAGTTAGTTTTTTTAATTTTATTTAGTTTATTATTAATTAGTTTAGTTATTAGTTTAATAATTTTTAATTATTATTATTATAATTAGTGTTTTATTTATTATTATTTTTAGTTATTATTAGTTATTAGTTAGTTATTAGTTTTATTATTAGTTATTACTAGTTATTATTAATTTTAGTTAATTATTATTTAATCTTTAATAGTTATTAGTTATTATTTATTAGTTTTATTAGTTTATTTATTAGGTTTTATTTTATTAGTTATTAGTTAGTTATTAGATAGTTTTTAATTTATTATTTAATTAGTTTAAGTTATTATTATTATTTAGTTATTAATTTTAGCTTAATTATTTATTTATTAGTTATTAATTATTAATTAGTTATTGAGTTATTTAGTTATTAGTTTTGTTATTTAGTTATTTAGTTTTTTTAGTTTTATTAGTTTTAGTTAGTTTTAGTTTAGTTTTATTAGGTTCATTATTATTAATTTTTAGCTTAGTTATTTTTTTTAGTTATTAGTTATTAGTTAGTTATTATTATTAGTTAATTTTATTATTAGTTTATTTTATTAGTTAGTTGGTTATTATTATTATTAGTTATTTAATTATTAGTTTTGTTTTATTTTGTTTTTTAGTTATTATTTTAGTTTTTAGTTATTATTTATTTATTAGTTTTTTACCAATTTTATTAGTTTTATTTATTAATTTTATTAGTTTATTTATTAGGTTTTATTAGTTATTAGTTATTAGTCATTAGTTTAGTTTTTTATCTTTTATTTCTTAATTAATAGTTTATTTATTAGTTTTTTATTAGTTTAGTTTTTTAGTTAGTTATTATTATTATTAGTTAATTTAGTTAGCTTTTAGTTACTAGTTAGTTTAGTTACTAATTTATTAGTTCTAGTTTTTTAGTTAGTTATTATTAGTTTTATAATTAGTTATTAGTTTACTTATTATTAGTTAGTTATTAATTATTACTTAGTTATTTGGTTTATTATTAGTTATTAGTTATTAGCTATTAGTTGTATTTGGTTTTTAGTTTATTTATTATTACATAGTTTAGTTATTAGTTTTCAGTTAATTATTAGTTATTATTATTATTTAGTTTTGGTTTATTATTATTTTAGTTATTATTATTAGTTTAGTTAGTTTAGTTATTATTTAGTTATTAGTTATTAGTTTAGTTATTAGGTTTTATTAGTTATATTAGTTTTTAGTTTTATTAGTGATTAGTTTTATTATTTTTGGTTAGTTATTATTATTATTAGTTTTATTTATTAGTTTAGTTAGTTTAGTTTTATTTTTAGTTTTAGTTATTAGTTTTAGTTATTAGTTTTAGTTATTTATTAGTTTATTAATTAGTTATTTAGTTATTTATTATTTAAATTATTTAGTTTATTAGGTTTTAATAGTTATTAGTTTGTTATTTAGTTATTAGTTTATTAGTTAATTAGTTTATTATTTAGTTATTAGTTTATTAGTTTTTAGTTTTTAGTTAGTTAGTTTTTTCCAGTTATTAGGTTAATTATTAGTTTCAGTTTATTATTTTATTAGTTTATCAGTTATTATTTAGTTTTTAAATTTTTTTATTTATTAGTTATTATTAATTTTATTAGTTTTTATTAGTTATTAGATTTAGTTTAGTTAGTTTTATTTAATTATTACTTTATTATTTATTATTAGTTAGTTATTAGTTTATTAGTTATTAGTTTAGTTTTATTATTAGTTATTAGGTTATTTATTTATTAGTTATTAGTTAGTTATTATTAGTTATTATTAGTTTAGTTTATTTTATTTAGTTTTTAGTTAGTTATTATTAGTTTAGTTAGTTTTTGTTAGTTTAGGTATTAGTTTATTAGTTATTTATTAATTAGTTTAATTTAGTTTTAGTTATTTATTTTACTATTTATTAATTATTAATTTAGTTATATATTTTTTTAATTTATTATTTATTAATTTTTTAAGTTTAATTTAGTTGGTTTTATTAGGTTATTTACTTTTTGGTTTCTTAGTTTATTATAATTAGTTTTATTAGTTATTTTTATTAGTTAGTTAGTTATTTAGTTATTATTAGTTATTTGTTTAGTTAGTTTTTATTAGTTTTTTGTTTAATTATTAGTTTTAGTTATTAGTTAGTCTTATTAGTTTTAGTTATTATTTTATTAGATTTTAGTTAGTTATTATTTAGTTATTTAGCTTATTAGTTTTTTATGTTATATTTTATTAGTTATTAGTTAGTTTAGTTTTTAGTTTAATTGTTAGTTATTATTAGTTTGATATTTAGTTATTAGTTTTATTAGTTTTAGTTAGTTATTTAGATTTTTACTTTTATTATTAGTTTAGTTATTAAGTTTTAATTTATTAGTTATTAGTTTTTTTTATTAGTTTAGTTAATTTTATTATTATTATTAGTTAATAGTTTTAGTTATCATTATTAATTATATTTATTAGTTAAGTTTAGTTTATTAGGTTATATTAGTTATTATTAGTTTTAATTATTATTCATTACTGGTTAGTTTAGTTATTTATTTATTAGTTTATTAGTTAGTTATTTTTATTATTAATTATTATTATTAGTTTTATTAATTTAGTTAGTTTTTATTAGTTTAGTTATATTATTATTAATTTATTAGTTAATAGTTTATTAGTTATTTTGTTTATTAGTTTAGTTATTATTAGTTAGTTTTTATTAGTTAGTTTAATTATTAGTTTATAAGTTTAGTTTATTATTTTTTATTAGTTATTCGTTATTAGTTTAGTTAGTTTTATTAGTTATTATTTATTATTATTTTAGTTAGTTTAATTATTAGTTTAGTTTATTATATTAGTTTAATTTGTTAGTATTTTAGGTTTAGTTAGTTATTAGTTTTTAGTTTAGTTTAGTTTTATTAGTTAGTTAGGTTATTAGTTAGTTAGTTTATTAGTTTAATTATTAGTTATTAGGTAGTTTATTAATTTTAGTTATTAGTTAGTTATTTGTTTAGTTATTAGTTATTAGTTATTTATCTCTAGTTATTAGTTTAGTTTAAATAGTTTTTTAGTTTAGTTTATATAGTTAGTTTATTTAGTTATAGTTATTATTATTTAGTTATTAGTTTTATTAGTTTTATTTCTTCAATTTTATTTAGTTTTTAATAGTTATTTATTTAGTTAGTTAGTTATTAGTTATTATTAGTCTTTTATTAGTTAGTTATTAGTTAGTTTTATTAATTATTTAGTTTACTTATTATTTAGGTTTTATTATTAGTTATTTGGTTATTATTAGTTTAGTTTTAGTTATTATTAGTTATTATTAGTTTTTAGTTTATTAGGTTTATTATATAGTTTATTTTTTAGTTTTTAGGTTTTATTATTTATTAGTTATTATTTTAGTTATTCTTATTAGTTTTAGTTTAGTTATTATTAGTTATTTAGTTTAGTTTGTTATTATTAGTTATTAGTTATTTATTAGTTATTAGTTTTAGTTAGTTTATTAGTTAGGTTTTATTAGTTATTAGTTATTTATTAGTTTTTTAGTTTTGTAGTTATTTATTTATTAGTTAGTTACTTTATTAGTTATTAGTTGTATAAGTTTATTAGTTTTATTAGTTTATTATTATTAGTTATTAGTTATTAGTTATTACTTTTAGTTTTTAGTTTATTAGTTTTATTTAGTTGTTATTAGTTAGTTTTTGGTTTAGTTATTAGTTTTAATTTTAAGTTTTTATCATTTAGTTATTATTTATTAGTTAGTTAGTTTATTATTATTAGTTTTATAAGTTATTTGTTTAGTTATTTGGTTTTATTAGTTATTAGTTTATTAGTTTATTAGTTTTATTAGTTAGTTTATTATTTAGGTTTATAGGTTTTATTATTATTATTATTTGTTATTAGGTTTTTAGTTAGTTATTATTATTTATTAGTTTTAATTTATTAGTTATTTAGGTTTTATTAGTTATTAGTTATTATCAGTTAGTTTTAGTTTTCATTTTTAGGTTCTTTTAGTTATTATTATTAGCTATTAGTTATTTAGTTTATTTAGTTTTACTTTAGTTATTAGTTAGTTATTATTATTTATTTTAGTCATTAGTTAGTTTATTATTTTTTATTATTTTAGTTATTTAGTTTAATTAATTTTTAGCTATTATTAGTATTTTATTAGTTTTATTATTATCTTCTTTGGTTTTAGTTTATTTATTTGTTTAGTTTTTTAGTTATTAGTTATTATTAGTTTAGTTATTAGTTTATTAGTTTTTAGTTTATTAGTTTTTAGTTATTAGTTTTTATTATGAGTTAATTTTTAGTTTATTAGTTAGTTATTATAGTTATTAGTTTATTATTATTAGTTTTTATGTTTATTAGTTATTAGTTTAGTTAGTTTTATTTATTTTTAGTTAGTTATTAAATTTATTATTTAGTTATTATTATTAGCTTTATTAGTTATTAGTTATTTGTTATTATTAGTTTTATTTATTATTTTAGTTATTAGTTATTAGTTTATTTGTTCTTTTTATTATTAGTTATTAGATATTAGTTTTAGTTATTATTATTAATTAGTTATTAGTTAGTTTTATTATTATTATTTATTTATTAGTTCATTAGTTTAGTTATTAGGTATTGTTAGTTATTTAGTTAGTTATTCTTATTAGTTATTATTTATTAGTTATTAGTTTAGTTTATTATTTTTTAATTAATTTATTTTTATTATTATTATTTATTAGTTTAGTTATTAGTTATTAATTTTCAATTTTAGTTATTTTTTATTGATTAGTTACTATTAGTTAGTTAGTTAGTTATTAGTTTATCAGTTTATTATTAGTTATTAGTAATTATTAATTTTATTAATTAGTTATTAGTTTATTATTTTAGTTAGTTATTATTAGTTATTATTAGTTAGTTTTTATTATTAGTTTTCATTTTTTATTAGTTTTTTAGTTATTTTATTCGTTATTAGTTAGTTAGTTTTTTATTAGTTAGTTATTAGTTTTTTTATTAGTTAGTTTAGTTATTAGTTATTTATTTTATTATTAGTTATTAGTTATTAGTTTAGTTTTATTATTATTAGTTTTATTATTATTATTATTAGTTTATTAGTTTTAGGTTTAGGTTTATTAGTTTTTTAGTTATTAGTTTTATTAGTTTATATTATTTATTATTAGTTTATATTATTTATTATTAGTTTATTAGTTTTTAGTTTTTTTAGTTATTTATTATTAGTTTAGTTATTTTATTAGTTTATTATTAGTTATTAGTTAGTTAGTTATTATTATTAGTTTTTAGTTTAGTTATTATTTATTAGTTTATTTAGTTTTTATTAGTTTTATCACTTGGTTAAGATGGTTGAAGTGGAGGAATGCATCTGGCCTATTATTTGATAGAAAAGTTCCACTTAAACTTAGGGAAAAATTTTATAAGATGGTGGTAAGACCTGCAATGACTTATGGTGCAGAATGTTGGCCAATAAAAGAGAAACATAAGACTAAGTTAAGTGTTACAGAGATGAGGGTGCTCAGGTGGATGAGTGGCTTTACCCTTAGAGATAGAATGTAAAATGAGTATGTTCGGGAAAAAGTTGGAGTAGCTCCAGTGGTAGATAAGATTAGGGAGAGTGCCTTAGATGGTTTGGCTACATAAAGTGTCGATTAGTCAGGGGAGAGTAGATGCATTAGATTTGCATTATGTTAAGAAAGGTGCAGAGGTAGACCTAAAAAAGACTTGGTTAAGATGTATAAAAATGATCTTAGTATATACTTGAATTAAATGAGATTTTGACACAATGTGACAATAACGGAGACAAAGGATTCATAAATAATCTCAACCGAAAGTGGGATTAAGGTTGTTGTTGTTGTTATTGGTTGTAGTTTTATTACTAGTTTTATTACTATTAATTAGTTAATTTTAGTTTATTAGTTATTATGTTTAGTTATTAGTTTAGTTAGTTTTATTTGTTAGTTTATTTATTAATTTATTATTAGTTTAATAGTTTACTACTTTAGTTTTTAGTTAGTTATTTAGTTATTATTATTAGTTATTAGGTTATTATTTATTTAATTTATTATTTAGTTATTTTATTATTGGTATTATTATTAGTTTATGTTTTTATTAGTATTGGAGTTTTAGTTATTAGTTTAGTTAGTTATTATTAGTTATTATTTATTTTTATTATTAGTATTTTTTAGGCATTAGTTATTAGTTTATCTTTTGTATAGTTTAATTAGTAGTTTTATTATTTATAGTTAGTTTATTAGTTATTAGTTATTATTATTGTATTTATTCATTATTATTATTAGTTATTATTATTAGTTTAGTTATTTTAGTTTAGTTATTTTAGTAGTATTAGTTATTATTTAGTTAGTTAGGTTATTAGTCCAGTTTTTATTATTATTAGTATTTATTATTAGTATTATTAGTTAGTTTTATTAGTTATTGTCAACTATTAGTTATTAGTTTAATAGTTAGTTATTAGTTTTATTTTATTAGTTTTTAGTTAATATTAGTTTAGTTATTTAGTTATTAGTAGTTATTATTTAGTTTGGGTATTTTTATAGTTATTATTTATTAATTATTTTTAGTTATTATTATTATGTTATTAGTTTTATTTTAGTTAATTTATTAGTTTAGTTATTTATTAGTTATTTTATTAGTTAGTTTATTAGTTAATTTTAGTAGTTAATAGTTTTATTTAGTTATTTAGTTAATTTAGTTTATTTTATTATTAGTTAGTTTTTTTTTTATTATTAGAGTTATTTTTATTAGTTTTAATTATTATTAGGTATTAGTTTATTAGTTTTAGTTTATTTTATTAATTATTAGTTTATTAGATTTTATAAGTTAATTATTATTTAGTTAGTTTTTGTTTTAGTTATTTATTATTATTAGTTATTAGTTTTAGCTATTTATTTTAGTTTATTAGTTTTAGTTTAGTTTTTAGTGATTATTTATTATTAGTTTATTTATTATTTATCTAGTTAGTTATTAGTTGTTATTGGAGTAGTTTTTTATTAGGTTATTATTAGTTTATTATTAGTAGCTAGTTTAGTTAGTTTTATTATAGTTATTATTTTATTATTTTAGTTTATATAATTATTAGTTATTATATTATTATTAGTTTTTGGTTTTATTATTAGTTATTATTATATTAGATTATTATATTAATTTTATTATTATTATTATTAGTTAGTTTTATTAGTTATTATTTTAGTTTTAGTTTTAGTTTTAGTTTTTTAGTTATTAGTCTTTAGTTTTAGTTATTTTATTATTTTAGTTATTAGTTAATTATTAGTTAGTTATTAGTTTATTTATTACTTATTATTATTAGTTTATTTAGATAGTTTTAGTTATTATTATTATAGTTTATTTTATTTAGTTAGTTTTTTTTTAGTTATTTTGTTAGTTTTTTAGTTTAGTTTTGTAAGTTTTTTAATTTATTAATTATTATTAAGTTATTAGTTTTTATTTTTATTATTAGTTATTATGATGGTTATTTTATTAATTATTAGTTTAGTTTTATTTGTTATAATTGGTTTTATTATTAATTAGTTATTTAGTTATTTATTAGTTTTATTATTTATTTTGTTATTTTAATTTATTAGTTATTAGTTTAGTTATTAATTTTAGTTTATTAGTTTAGTTTATTTGTTTTTAGTTATTAGTTTTATTTATTAGGTTTTAGTTATTAGTTTTATTAGTTTTATTATATTGTTATTAATTAGTAAGTTTTATTTTATTAGTTTAGTTCTTTAGTTTTATTATTATTTATTAGTTAGGTTTATTTTATTTAGTTTATTATCATTATTATTATTATTGTTGTTTATTAGGTTAGTTTATATTGGTTATTAGTTATTAGTTTAGTTATTATTATTAGTTTAGTTATTTAATTATTATTTTAATTTTAGTTAGTTAGTTTTAGTTATTATTTTTTTAGGTTTTATTTCTTTAGTTTTAGTTATTATTAGTTTAGTTATTTTAATTTTAGTTATTAGTTTAGTTATTAGTTATTATTAGTTATTATTAGTTTTAGTTTATTAGTTATTAGTTTTTTTAGTTATTAGTTTAGTTTTTAGTTAGGTTATTTGTTAGTTATTACTTAGTTATTACTTGTTTTATTTAGTTATTAGTTATTAGTTTTATAAGTTATTTATTAGTAGTTAGTTGTTTGTTTATTATTAGTTTATTTGTTTATCATTACTTATTATTTAGTTATTATTATTTATTAGTTTATTATAAGTTATTAGTTATTAGTATAGTTAACTTTTTAGTTATTATTATTTATTAGTTTTTGTTATTAGTTATTAATTTAGTTATTTACTTAGTTTTATTAGTTAGTTATTTAGTTTATTAGTTATTTAGTTAGTTTTACCATTAAGTTTATTTTTTTTTTGTTATTAGTTTTTTATTAGTTATTTGTTTTATTAGTCTAGTTATTTAGTTTAGTTATTTATTATTAGTTTAGTTAGTTATTTTATTAGTTATTAGTTAGTTAGTTATTTAGTTTAGTTATTAGTTTTGTTAATTATTAGTTGGTTATTATTTAGTTATTATTATTAATTAGTTAGTTCATTTTTTTTAATATTTATTTATCCATTTATTAGTTTATTATTATAGGTTTAGTTATTAGTTATTTATATTAGTGAGTTTAGTTATTTTAGTTTAGTTATTTAGTTATTATTATTTAGTTATTTATAGTTTGTTTTAGTTATTATTTTATATTAGTTATTTATTATTATTAGTTATTTATTAGTTTTTATTAGTATTTATTTATATTATTATTAGTTATTAGGTTTAGTTATTAGTTAATTATTTTGTGATTAGTTTTATTAGTTATTAGTTTAGTTTTTAGTTATTATAGTTTTATTATTAGTTATTTAGTTTTTATTTGGTTATTAGTATTTAGTTATTTTATTATTATTTAGTTTATTATTTTTTATTATTAGTTTATTTATTAGTTATTAATTATTATTTTAGTAGTTTTATTAGTTATTAAATAGTTTAGTTTAGTTATTATATTTAGTTATTATTAGTATTAATAGTTATCACTAGTTATTAGTTATTAGTTTATTAGTTATTAGGTTAGTTTTAGTTATTTAGTTTTTATTATTATTTTTATTTAGTTTATTATTAGTTATTAATATTAATTTAGTAGTTTTATTAGTTATTATTTATATTTGGTAGTTAGTTATTATTTTATTATTTGTTTAGTTAGTTTATTATTAGTTAGTTATTTTGTTTATTATTATTAGTTTATTAGTTTTAGTTATTTTTAGTTTATTAGTTTATTAATTTTATTAGGTTTTAGTTATTAGTTTATTAGTTATTAGTTATTAGTAGTATAGTTTTATTAGTTAGTTAATTATTAGTTAGTTATTAGTTATTAGTATTTAATTTTGTTATTATTATTAGTTATTGGATTATATTAATATTAGTTTATTTATTTAGTTTATTATTAGTTATTAGTTATTAGGTTTAGTAGTTATTATTAGTTATTATTGTTATTTTTTAGATTTATTAGTTATTATTATTAGTTATAGTTATTATATTATTTAGTTTTTGTTTTATTTGTTAGTTTAGTTTATATTAGTTAGTTTAGTTTATTTTAGTTATTTTAGTTAATTATTAGTTTATTAGTTATTAGTTTAGTTTAGTTTTTAGATTTATTAATTAGTTTATTTATTATTATTTAATTTTTAGTTTTATTAGTTAGTAATTTATTAGTTAGTTATTATTAGTTATTATTAGTTTAGTTATTTATTATAGTTATTAGTTATTATTAGTTAGTTAATTATTAGTTTATATTTATTAGTTTATTATTAGTTATTATTATTTATTTTAATTTAGTTAGTTATTAGTTATTATTATTATTAGTTATTAGTTAATTAGTTTTTTTTTTTTTAGTTAGTTTATTTATTATTATTATTAATTTAGTTATTATTATTATTTTATTATTATTTTATTTAGTTTTAGTTATTAGTTATTAGTTATTTAATATTAGTTATTAGTTATTAGTTTAGTTAGGTTTATTTATTAGTTATTAGTTTAGTTATTTTTGTTTTATTATTTAGTTTTTAGGTTTTAGGTTACTTAGTTATTAGTTTTATTATTAGTTATAGTTATTAGTTATTATTAATTATTATTATTTTTATTAGTTTAGGTTTAGGTTTTAGTTTTATTATTAGTTTGTTTTATTAGTTAGTTATTAGTTTATTTAGTTTTTAGTTTTATAAGTTAGTTTATTATTATTATTAGTTTTTAGTTTTTAGGTTTTAGTTTATTATTATTAGTTATTAATTTATTTATTTATTTAGTTTTATTATTATTAGTTTAGTTATTATTTTAGTTATTAATTTTATTAGTTATTAGTTATTAGTTTAGTATTATCGGCAGAGTGGGAAATTAGCGTAGTAATGAAAGGACAGGAGAGTAAATGTTGACAAGGTGTAATTAATTCAATATGATCGGTATATTGAGTAAAGGCATGCATAGATTTGAAGAAATTATTGCCGAGTATAAAGTCGGGGCCATTATTAGTAATGCACCAAAGTTTGGGAATTTTAATAAGAGTGTTATTGAGAAAATTGTATTGATTGGACCAGTAAGTAGTAATTGTACGTAGGCTATTGAACATATCTCGGAGTAAATTGTCATGATGTAGAGGTAGGTGTGGCAGTAGAATCCATTGTTTACAAACACAAATATCACTCCTTGTGTCGCATAAAGCATGTACAAGGATTAGTTCATAAGTGGGACATAGATATCAATTTGTATATAGCTATGAAAGTGAACCATGATGTCGTGGAATAACTATAGAGTTAATTGTTATAATAGTATCTGTAAAAGAGATAGTATGTTATTGTAAAAAATCCATACCGACTAAGACTCTTCCTTTTTCTGTATCATCAATTAAAAAGGTATGTTGAAAATTAATTCGGTGATTATTAAGATCCCAAAATCGAAATAAAATATTAGTTTCATTGGGAAAAGAATGTTTTATGCCATGATAATCTTTATATATATATATATGGTTCAGGTTGTGGTATTTGTAAATTGGTAGGGATTAAAGTTATATCAATATGAGAGCTATGGGAACCTGTGTCTAGTAGAATTGGTATAATTTTTTCAGGTGATAAATAATATCCTTTAAGAATTAATTGGTTATTAGTATAAAGTATTTTTCATGAGTCTATAGATCGTTGAGGTTGAATTATTAAATCCTTATTTGTTTCATTAAAACTTCATTATTTTTGTGGTAGATTAAATTGCTTATTAATTAGACTACTTTCACCAAAGTCTACAGCTAGGCTGTCAGGTGGAGGTGTCAAGGTTGAATAATCAACTTCATTAGGTTGTATAGTTTGTCCTATTTGTGAAAATAGGGGATCGAGATGGATAGGTTCATTCTGAGGTTTAAATATGATGGTATTATGGTTATTACTATAAGCATATGTCATTTGATAAGTTATGCTATAAATAGCACTTCTTTATCGTAATTGAATACGATCTAGTTTGTATTTTAAAGTAAGTGTTCGATCTAAATGTCTGTCGTTAATGTTGACAGCATAGTTTTAGTTATTAGTTTAGCTAATTTATTATTATTATTATTATTTAGTTTATTATTTATTAGTTTTAGTTATTAGGTTTTTATTTATTATTAGTTTATTATTATTATTATTATTATTTATTTTATTAGTTTGTTAGTTTATTAGTTTAGTTTTTTTGTTTAATTATTATTAGTTTAGTAATTAGTTCTTATTATTAGTTTTATTATTAGCTATTAGTTTTTATTAGTTTATTAGTTAGTTAGTTAGTTATTATTATTTATTTATTCAATTTTTTTAGTTAGTTGTTAGTTTTTAGTTGGTTTTATTTAGTTTAGTTTAGTTTTATTAAATTATTATTAGTTTAGTTAGTTATTATTTTTATTATTAGTTAGTTATTAGATTATTAGTTATTAGTTAGTTTGGTTACTTAGTTAGTTTATTTAGTTTTTGGTTATTTAGTTTAGTTTTAGTTTATTAGTTTTATTAGGTTTTTTTATTATTTTTTTATTATATTATTAGTTATTATTTATTATTATTTGTTTATTAATTATTTTATTATTAGTTTTATTTATTATTATTATTAGTTTTAGTTATTATTATTATTATTTATTTATTATTAGTTATAATTTGTTTTATTTATTATTATTTTATTTGTTATTTATTAGTTATTAGTTAGTTAGTTATATTTATTAGTTATTTATTATTATTATTTATTATTATTATTAGTTTTTATTTAGTTAGTATTAGTTTATTTTTATTTTAATTAGTTTATAGTTAGTTATTTAGTTATTAGATTATTATAGTTTAGTTATTAGTTTATTAGTTTAGTTTATTAGTTTTATTAGTTATTATTAGTTATTAGTTTTAGTTATTAGTTATTAGTTTAGTTAGTTTTATTAGTTATTATTTATCGTCATTTTAGTTAGTTTAGTTATTAGTTTAGTTTATTATTGTTAGTTTTATTACTTAGCAATTTTAGGTTTAGTTAGTTATTAGTTTCTAGTTTAGTTTAGTTTTTATTTAGTTAGTTTGGCTATTAGTTAATTATTAGTTAGTTTATTAGCTTATTAGTTTAGTTATTAGTTATTATTAGTTATTTTAGTTATTAGTTTGTTATTAGTTTAGTTATTAGTTTAGTTTTTAGTTTTTTAGTTTAGCTTGTTTAGTTAGTTTATTTAGTTTTAGTTATTAGCTTATTAGTTTTATTAGTTTTATTAGTTCTATTAATTTACTTTTTATTAGTTTTAGTTTTTCAGTTTTATTTAGGTTTTTTTATTTATTTATTTAGTTAATTAGTTATTAGTTATTATTAGTTTTTTATTAGTTAGTTATTAGTTAGTTAGTTTAGTTATTATTTAGGTTTTATTATTAGTTATTAAGTTATTATTTATTTAGTTTTAATTATTATTAGTTATTATTAGTATTTAGTTTATTAGGTTTATTATTTAGTTTATGTTTTAGTTTTTAGGATTTATTATTTATTAGTTACTAGTTTAGTTATTATTATTAGTTTTAGTTAAGTTATTATTAGTTATTTAGCTTAGTTTGTTATTATTAGCTATTAGCCATTTATTAGTTATTTGTTTTAGTTAGTTTATTAGTTTATTAGTTAGGTTTTATTAGTCATTAATTATTTATTAGTTTATTAGTTTTTGAGTTATTTATTTTTTAGTTATTAGGTTTAGTTATTAGTTTTGTTAGTTTATTAGTTATTAGTTTTTAGTTTTAGTTTTTAGTTTATTAATTTTATTTAGTTATTACTAGTTAGTTTTTAGTTTTGTTATTAGTTTTAGTTTTAGGTTTTTATTATTTAGTTATTATTTATTAGTTAGTTTGTTAGTTATTATTAGTTTTATTAGTTATTAGTTTAATTATTAGGTTGTATATGTTATTAGTTTTATTAGTTTTATTAGTTTTATTAGTTAGTTTATTATTTAGTTTTTAGGTTTTATTATTATTATTATTTATTTATTAAGTTTTTAGTTAGTTATTATTAGTTATTAGTTTTAGTTTATTAGTTATTTAGGTTTTATTAGTTAGTATTAGTTTGTTTTAGTTTTTAGGTTTTTTAGTTATTATTATTAGCTATTAGTTATTTAGTTTATTTAGTTTAAGTTTTTAGTTTTAATTATTTTATTTAGTTATTAAGTTTTTTAGTTAGTTTTATTTATTAATTTTTATTATTATTATTATTATTATTATTATTATTTTAGATAATATTATTTTATTAGTTTGTTTTTATTTAGTTAGTTTAGTTTATTATTAGGTTTAGTTTTTATTAGTTTATTAATTATTAGTTTTATTAGTTTGATTAGTTTATTGTTTAATTATTTTAGGTTTATTATTATTAGGTTATTATTAGTTATTTTTATTATTATTAGTTATTATTAGTTTTTATTAGTTATTAGTTTAGTTATTAGATAGTTATTAGTTTTATTATTTATTAGCTTTTAGGTTTAGTTTATTAGTTATATTTTACTAATTATTAGTTTAGGTTTTCAATTTTTATTAGTTATTATTATTATTAGTTGATTTTTAGTATATTATTATTTAGTCAGCTATTAATTAGTTTTTAGGTTAGTTTTTTATTAGTTATTATTAGGTTTATTATTTATTAGTTTTTAGGTTTTAGTTTTAGTTTTAGTTTATTAGTTTATTATTATTAGTTTTTTATTATATTATTATTATTATTATTATTATTATTATTATTATTATTATTATTATTATTATTATTTATTAGTTATTATTTATTTTATTATTAGTTAGTTTTATTAGTTTATTAGTTATTAGTTATTAGTTAGTTTTTTATTTAGTTATTATTATTAGTTTTAGTTAGTTTTATTATTAGTTAGTTAGTTATTAGTATTATTAGTTTAGTTATTATTATTAGTTATTAGGTTTGTAGTTAGTTATTAGTTATTATTAGTTAAGTTATTAATTTATTATTAGTTATTAGTTTAGTTTTATTAGTTATTTATTTATTATAGTTATTTTAATTATTAATTATTATTATTATTATTTATTAGTTTAATTTATTATTATTATTATTAGTTATTAGTTTTTTTAGTTATTAGTTTTATTATTATTTATTAGTTTTTTAGTTAGTTATTAGTTTTTATTAGTTATTATTAGTTTTAGTTTTTATTATTAGTTAGTTATTAGTTATTAGTTATTTAGTTATTATAGTTATTATTATTATTAAGTTTTTTATTAGTTATTAGTTTATTAGTTTTTTAGTTATTATTAGTTTATTAGTTATTAGTTTTGTTAGTTATTATTATTATCAGTTATTAGTTTAGTTTTATTAGTTATTATTTTATTATTATTAGCTAGTTATTAGTTAGTTTAGTTTTTTAGTTATTGGTTAGTTATTAGTTTTAGTTTATTATTAGTTAATTATTTATTTTATTAGTTAGTTTTAGTTATTAGTTATTATTATTAGTTTTAGTTATTATTATTATTATTATTAGTTTAGTTTATTAGGTTAGTTATTAGTTTTTTTTATTATTAATAGGTTTTATTTTATTAATTATTTCAATTTTATAGTTTTTTAATTTATTATAATTATTAGTTTAGTTATTATTAGTTATTTAGTTTATTATTAGTTATTAGTTATTATTATTAGTTAGTTAGTTTAATTATTAGTTATTTATAAAATTTATTATTATTAGGTTTAGGTTTAGGTTTAATTATTAGTTAGTTTTATTTTAATTATTTACTTATTAACTAGTTTATTTAATTAGTTTTATTAGTTATTAGTTTATTATTATTAGTTAGTTATTATTAGTTTAGTTTATTATTAGTTTTATTAATTTTTATTTATTAGTTTATTAGTTATTAGTTATTATAATTATTATTATTATTATTATTATTATTTTAGATTTTAGTTTTTATTAGTTTATTATTAGTTAGTTAGTTTATTAGTTTATTTGTTTATTTAGTTATTAGTTTAGTTATTATTTTATTATTTAGTTAGTTATTATTAGTTTTAGTTATTAGTTAGTTATTTAGTTATTAGTTTTATTAGTTTAGTTATTAGTTATTATTAGTTATTTAGTTTAGTTATTTTAGTTATTATTATTAGTTTAGTTATTTTACTTATTATTATGTGTTTAGTTATTAGTTAGTTTATTATTATTTTTGTTATTTTAGTTATTTAGTTGTTTATTTTAATTAGTTTTTTAGTTATTATTAGTTTTTTATTAGTTTTATTAGTTATTATTAATTAGTTTTATTTTTATTAGTTTTTCTAATTTTAGTTTATCAATTAGTTATTAGTTTTATTAGTTTAGTTTTTTAGATATCAATCATTATTAATTTAGTTATTAGTTTAGTTTTTTGTTGTTATTAGGTTAGTTATTATTAGTTTACTTATTAGTTTATTAGTTTTTAGTTTTTTAGTTTTTTAGCTTTAGTTATTAGTTTTATTAGTTAGTTTTTTAGTTTATTAGTTAGTTATTATAGTTATTAGTTTATTATTATTAGTTTTTAGGTTTATTAGTTATTAGTTTAGTTAGTTTAGTTATTAGTTTAGTTTTATTAGTTTTTAGTTAGTTATTTAGTTTATTATTAGCTTTATTAGTTATTAGTTATTTATTATTATTAGTTTTATTTATTATTTTAGTTATTAGTTAGTAGTTTATTAGTTATTTTTATTATTATTAGATATTAGTTCTATTTATTATTATTAGTTAGTTATTAGTTAGTTTTGTTATTAATTATTTATTTATTAATTTATTAGTTTAGTTATTAGGTTTTATTAGTTATTTAATTTAGTTATTTTATTAATTATCATTTATTAGTTTATTATTTTTTAGTTTATTAGGTTTATTATTAATATTTATTAGTTTAAGTATTAGTTATTAGTTTTTTATTTTAGTTAGTTTTTTATTTATTAATTAATTATTATTAGTTAGTTATTAGTTTATTAGTTTATTATTAGTTATTAGTAGTTATTAGTTTTATTAGTTAGTTTAGTTTAGTTTATTAGTTAGTTATTATTAGTTATATTAGTTTAGTAAGTTATTTTTATTAGTTATTAGTTAGTTAGTTATTATTAGTTAGTTTTATTATTAGTTTTTTATTTTTTTTTATTAGTTTTTTAGTTAGTTTTATTAGTTATTAGTTAGTTAGTTTATTATTAATTAGTTATTAGTTTATTAGTTTAGGTTATTAATTTTAGTTTATTAGTTTTTTATTAGTTATTTATTTTATTATTAATTATTAGTTTTTAGTTTAGTTTATTATTATTATTTGTTTTATTATTTTTATTATTAGTTTATTAATTTTAGGTTTAAGTTTATTAGTTTTTTAGTTATTAGTTTAATTAATTTATATTATTTTTTATTAGTTTATTAGTTTTAGTTTTATTAGTTAGTTATTATTATTATTTATCATTAGTTTAGTTATTTTATTCATTTATTATTAGTTTTTAGTTAGTTAGTTATTATTATTAGTTTTTTACTTTAGTTATTAGTTATTAGTTTATTTAATTTTTATTAGTTTTATTATTAGTTTAATTATTATTAGTTAGTTTTAGTTTATTAGTTACCAGTTAGTTATTAGTTAACTTTATAGTTAGTTTATTATTTATTTATTAGTTTACTATTTTAATTTTTAGTTTTATTTTAGTTATTAGTTATTAGGTTAATTATTATTATTAGTTATTATTAGTTATTATTATTGGTTATTATTAGTTAGTTAGTTTTTAGTTATTAGTTTAGGTTATTAGTTAGTTAGTTAGTTATTAGTTTAATATTAGTTTTAGTTAGTTATTTGTAAGTTAGTTAGTTTTATTAGTTAGTTTTATTAGTTTATTATTATTAGTTTATTAGATTTTTTTAGGTTTTATTAGTTATTAGTTTTATTAGTTATTATTAGTTAATTAGTTTAATTATTATTATTATTATTTAGTTATTATTATTATTAGTTTTTAGTTAGTTATTTAGTTATTAGTTTATTAGTTTGTTTATTATTATTAGTTAGTTTAGTTTAGTTATTAGTTTTTTAGTTTTGTTATTATTATTAGTTATTACTTTTATTAGTTAATCATTAGTTTAGTTATTTCTTAGTTTATTAGTTAATTAGTTTTATTAGTTTTAATTATTAGTTTAGTTTTATTAGTTTTATTTAGTTATTAGTTTTTTATTTTTTTAGTTAGTTAGTTTATTAGTTTATTTTATTATTAGTGTTTATTATTAATTATTAGTTTAATTATTATTAGTTAGTTATTTAATTAGTTTTAGTTTAGTTATTAGGTTTAATTTAGTTATTAATTATTATTATTAGTTTTATTAGTTTTATTTAATTTGTTATTAGTTAGTTTTAGTTTATTAGTTATTAGTTTTAGTTTTTTAGTTTAGTTAGTTATTAGTTAATTAGTTTTAGTTTTAGTTTTAGTTAATTAGTTATTTTTTTAGTTTATTAGTTAGGTTATTTTATTTGTTAGTTTTATTAATTTTAGTTAGTTTTATTAGGTTATTAGGTTTATTTATTAGTTTATTAGTTATTAGTTTAGTTTAGTTATTAGTTATTAGTTTATTAGTTTTTATTAGTTAGTTTAGTTTTTAAGTTTAGTTTAGTTATTTATTATTAGATATTAGTTATTAGTTATTAGTTTTTATTTAGTTTTTATTATATACTTAGTTTATTAATTTTAGTTAATTTAGTTTTAGTTATTATTATTATTATTATTAGTTTTGTTTATTAATTTATTTAGTTAGTTATTAGTTTAGTTATTAGTTTTTATTAGTTATTATTAGGTTATTATTAATTTTATTATTAATTTAGGTAGTTTAGTTAGTTTTATTATTAGTTATTATTTTATTAGTTTTATTAGTTTTAGTTTTTATTATTATTATTAGTTATTAGTTATTATTATTAGTTAGTTTTTTATTTTATTATTAGTTATTAGTTATTAGTTTTTATTAGTTTATTATTATTAGTTAGTTTTATTAGATATTTGGTTTAGTTATTTTAGTTAGTTATTTAGTTATTAGTTTTAGTTTTAGTTATTTTATTATTAAGTTATTAGTTAGTTATTAGTTATCTGTTATTAGTTAGTTATCAGTTAGTTTTATTAGTTTATTATTTTTTAGTTTTATTAGTTAGTTTTTGAGTTATTATTAGTTTATTAGTTAGTAACTTTTTATTAGTTTTATTAGTTTAGTTTGTTAGTTTAGTTTAGCTATTAGTTTATTAGTTTTATTAGTTAGTTTTATTAGTTTTTAGTTTATTATTATTTGTTATTATTAGTTTCTAATTTATTAGTTATTATTAGTTTGGTTATTAGTTTTTTATTTGTTTTTTTATTATTAGTTAGTTATTATTATTAGTTTCTAATTTATTCATTATTATTAGTTAGGTTATTAGTTTTTTATAAGTTTTTATTATTAGTTAGTTATTATTATTAATTAGGTTATTTTATTAATTATTAGTTTTAGTTTAGTTATTTAGTTATTAGTTTTGGTTTTATTATTAATTAGTTATTTAGTTATTTATTAGTTTTATTATTTAGTTTATTATTTTAGTTTATTAGTTTATTTATTAGTTTTAGTTTATTAGTTTAGTTTATTAGTTTTAGTTATTAGTTTTAGTTATTATTTTTATTAGTTTTATTATATTATTATTAGTTAGTTTTATTTTATTAGTTTGGTTATTTAGTTTTATGAATATTTATTAGTTAGTTTAATTTTATTTAGTTTAATTATTAGTTTATTATTATTATTATTTACTATTCAATTAGTTTGTATTAGTTATTAGTTATTAGTTATTAGTTTAGTTATTAGTTTAGTTATTTAGTTATTATTTTAGTTTTAGTTAGTTTTAGTTATTAGTTTTTTAGGTTTTATTAGTTAGTTATTAGTTATTAGTTTGTTAGTTTAGTTATTTTTTATTTTAGTTGTTAGTTTAGTTATTAGTTATTATTAGTTAGTTAGTTATTATTAGTTTTAGTTTATTAGTTATTAGTTTGTTTTAGTTATTAGTTTAGTTATTAGTTAGGTTATTAGTTAGTTATTATTAGTTATTATTAGTTTTATTTAGTTATTTGATATAAATTTTTCAAGTTATTTATCAGTTAGTTAGTTATTAGTTATTATTATTAGTTGATTAGTTTATTATTATTTATTATTTATTATTATTATTTATTAGTTTATTATTAATTATTAGTTATTAGTTTAATTAGTTTTTTAGTTATTATTATTTATTAGTTTTTATTATTAGTTATTAGTTTAGTTATTTAGTTAGTTTTATTAGTTTAGTTATTTAGTTTATTGGTTATTTAGTTAGTTTTATTATTAGGTTTACTTTTTAGTTATTAATTTTTATTAGTTATATGTTTTATTAGTATAGTTACTTATTGTTAGTTTAGTTAGTTATTTTATTAGATATTAGTTAATTAGTTATTTAGTTTAGTTATTAGTTTAGTTAAATTAGTTATTAATTTTAGTTATTAGTTATTATTTATTAGTTAGTTTTTATTAGTTTTATTATTTATTTATTTATTAGTTTATTATTATTAGGTTTATTAGTTATTAGTTAGTTAGTTATTATTAGTTAGTTATTAATTTATTATTAGTTTATTAGTTTAGTTATTAGTTATTACTTATTAGTTTTTATTAATTATTAGGTATTATTAGTTTATTATTTAGGTTTAGTTAGTTTTAATTATTAGTTAGTTTTTAATTTTTATTAGTTATTAGTTAGTTTTATTAGTTATTAGTTTATTTACTTTTATTATTTATTATTAGTTAGTTAGTTATTTTATTTAGTTTTATTAGTTATTACTTTTTTAGTTATTATTAGTTAGTTAGTTTAGTTTAGTTAGTTATTTAATATTAGTTTTCATTTTTTTTATTATTTGTTAGTTAGTTTAGTTATTAGTTTATTAGTTTATTAGTTATTATTAGTTTGTTGTTTAGTTTAGTTATTATTAGTTATTTATTATTAATTAATAGTTAGTTAGTTTTTATTTTATTAGTTTAGTTTATTAGTTAGTTTTTTTATTAGTTTAGTCTAGTTTTTTTGGTTTAGCTTGGTTATTTAGTTTTTATTATTAGGTTTTTAGTTTTTAGTTAATTTTAGTTATTAGTTTATTAGTTAGTTTTTATTTTAGTTAGTTTTATTTTATTAGTTAGTTTTCGTTTAGTTATTAGTTTAGTTAGTTTATTAAGTAGTTTGGTTATTAGTATTAGTTATTAGTTATTAGTTATTAGTTATTAGTTAGTTTTTATAAGTTTTATTATTTATTTATTAGTTTATTATTATTAAGTTTATTAGTTATTGGTTAGTTTGTTATTATTAGTTTACTTTATTAGTTTATTAGTTTAGTTATTTTTATTATTATTGGATTAGTTTTATTTGTTAATTATTAGTTTAGTTATTATTTAGGTTTAGTTAGTTTTAGTTATTAGTTAGTTTTATTAGTTATTATTGTTATTATTTATTAGTTTATTTACTTTTATTTATTATTATTAGTTAGTTAGTTATTTTATTTAGTTTTATTAGTTACTAGTTTTTAGTTATTATTATTAGTTTTTTAGTTTAGTTTATTAGTTAGTCATTAGTTATTAGTTTAGTTATTTATTTAGTTATTATTAGTTAGTTAGTTATTTATTATTAGTTTTTTTATTATTAGTTAGGTAGTTAATTTATTAGTTATTAATTATTATTAACTGGTTATTTAGTTTAGTTATTATTAGTTAGTTATTATTAGTTATTTGTTAGTTAATTTTTAGTTTATTATTTTAGTTTATTAGTAATTTAGTTTTTAGTTTAGTTTAGTTTTTTAGTTTAGTTTAGTTATTAGTTATTTAGTTTTTATTATTAGGTTTTTAGTTTTTAGTTAGTTCTAGTTATTAATTTATTTGTTAGTTTTTAGTTTAGTTTAGTTTATTTAGCTAGTTTTATTTTATTAGTTATTATTATTATTAGTTACTTATTAGTTATTATTTTATTAGTTTTTATTAGTTTATTATTATTATTAGTTGTTATTATTAGTTATTAGTTTATTATGTTTATTAGTTTAGTTTATTAGTTATTATTAGTTTTAGTTTATTAGTTTTATTAGTTATTTAGTTATTAGTTTTATGAGTTTATTAGTTTACTAGTTTTATTAATTTTTATTAGTTAATTATTTATTAGTTAGTTTATTAGTTTATTAGGTTTTTAGTTAGTTTAGTTATTTAGTTTTATTAGGCTTATTATTAGTTATTTTAGTTTTTTATTTAGTTTTTTTATTAGTCCTATTATTTAGTAATTATTACAAGTTATTTGTTATTATTATTAGTTATTAGTTATTTTAGTTATTAGTTTAGCTTTTAGTTTATTAGTTAGTTAGTTATTAGTTATTATTTATTTTATTATTAATTTAGTTATTAGTTTTTTAGTTTTATAAGTTATTTATTAGTTTAGTTTTTATTAGTTATTAGTTAATTATTATTATTGGTTTTAGTTATCATTAGTTATTAACTATTAATTTTAGTTAAGTTATTTATTTATTATTATTATTTGCTTTATTAGTTATTTAGTTTAGTTATTATTATTATTATTAGTTTTAGTTTATTAGTTTATTTGTTTTTTAGGTTTTATTATTAGTTAGTTTAGTTAGTTTTATTAGTTATTTAGTTTATTATTAATAATTATTATTATTTAGTTTATTAGTTGGTTTGTTTAATTTATTTTTATTATTATCAACTATTATTAGTTATTATTATTAGTTAATTTTATTAGTTTTTAGTTTATTATTAGTTTATATTATTAAGTTTTATTAGTTATTACTTATTATTAGTTTTATTATTTTTATTAGGTTATTAGTTTATTGGTTATTATTTAGTTATTAGTTTAGTTATTATTATTAGTTAATTTAGTTATTGGTTTTAGTTAGTTATTATTAGTTTATTAGTTATTTAGTTTATTTATTAGTTATTTATTAGTTAGTTGGTTTAGTTATTATTATTATTATTATTATTATTATTATTATTATTAGTTTAGTTATTATTTAGTTATTAGTTTATTAATTTTTAATTTATTAGTTTTATTAGTATTTTAGTTTATTAGTTTAGGTTATTATTAGTTATTAATTTTATTAGTTTATTAGTTTATTATTATTAGTTATTAGTTATTAGTTTAGTTATTAGTTTATTAGTTTATTATTAGTTTTTATTAGTTAGTTAGTTAGTTTAGTTTTTTTTATTATTTATTATTTATTAGTTATTAGTTTATTTAGTTTATTATTATTAGTTATTAGTTAGTATTAGTTTAGTTTTATTAGTTTTTTAATTATTACACATTATTATTAGTTAGTTTTATTAGTTATTAGTTTATTAGTTAGTTAGTTTAGTTTGTTTGTTTATTTAGTTTTTATTAGTTATTATTATTATTAGTTTAGTTTTATTAGTTATTAATTTAGTTATTAGTTATTAGTTCTTAGTTTTAGTTATTATCAGGTTTAAGTTTAGGTTTAGTTATTGGTTTTATTAGTTTATTATTATTAGTTTAGTTATTATTAGTTTATTATTAACAGTTATTAGTTAGCTATTAGTTTAGTTATTTATTTAATTATTATTATTAGTTATTAGTTATTAATTAGTTAGTTTATTAGTTAGTTTTAGTTTTAGTTAGTTATTATTAGTTATTAGTTTAGGTAGTTTTATTAATTTATTAGTTATTTTTGTTATTATTTATTAGTTATTTAGTTTATTAGTTTATATTATTATTATTATTTATTTTAATTTTTATTAGTAGTTATTAGTTAATTATTTAGTTATTATTTAGTTATTAGCTAGTTATTAGTTAGTTTGTTTTTATTAGTTTAGTTATTTATTATTAGTTATTATTAGTTAGTTTATTAGTTTATTTAGTTATTATCAATTATTAGTTTATTAGTTTAGTTTTACTAGTTAGTTACTTTATTATTATTTAGTCTTAGTTTTATTATTTTTTAGTTTTTTATTAAGTTTAGTTTAGTTCTTTAGTTATTATTAGTTAGTTATTAATATTATTAGGTTATTAGTTTTTAGTTTTATTAGTTATTATTATTTATTATTAGTTATATTATTAGTTATTAGTTATGAGTTATTAAATTATTATTATTTTTTATTTAGTTATTTAGGTTTTATTAGTTAGTTATTATTTTGGTTAGTTATTATTAGTTTAGTTATTTTATTATTTTTAGTTTATTAGTTATTAGTTTTATTAGTTATTAGTTATTAGTTTAGGTTATTAGTTATTAGTTTAGTTATTAGTTTAGTTATTATTAGTTATTTAGTTATTAGTTATTAGTTATTAGTTATTAGTTTATTATTATTAGTTTAGTTTAGTTTTATTAGTTTATTATAATTACTTTTTTTTAGTTAGTTAGTTAGTTATTATTTCATTATTAGTTAGTTATTATTAGTTAATTTATTATTAGTTATTAATTTATTAGTTAGTTATTAGTTATTAGTTAGTTTTATTATCATTATTAGTTTTAGTTTTTAGTTATTATTAGTAAGTTCGTTTATTAGTCATTAGTTATTTATTTTATTAGTTTAGTTAGTTAGTTATTATTAGGTATTAGTCTATTAGTTTAGTTCCATTTATTGCTATTAATTTATTAGATTAGCTTAGTTATTATTAGTTATTAGGTTTCATTAGTTAGTTATTTTACTATTATAGTTATTCATTAATAGTTTCTATTAGTCTTTAGTTTACCTTTAATAGTTATAATTATTAGTCATTAGTTATTTAGTTTATCTATTTATTTATTATTAGTTTTATTAGTTATTAATAGTTTATTTATTAGTTTAGTTATTAGTTATTATTAGTTATTAGTTAGTTATTTAGTTAGTTAGTTTTATTAGTTCATTTTTAGTTTATTATCAGTTATTAGTTTTTATTATTTAGTTAGTTATTAGTTTAATAGTTTTGTTGTTTATTTTTTTAGATTATTTATTAATTTATTAGTTTTAATTATTAGTTACTAATTTAGCTTTATTAGTTTAGTTATTAGCTATTTAGTTTATTATTAGTTATTTTTTAAATTTTTATTTGTTATTAGTTCTTGTTAGTTAGTTAGTTTTTGTTATTAATTTATAAGTTATTATTTTATTAGTTATTAGTTAATTACTTATTATTAGTTTTAGTTATTTAGTCTATTAGTTTAGTTATTTATTAAGTTATTAGTTTATTAGTTTATTAGTTTAGTTATTATTAATTATTAGGTTTATTAGTTAGTTATTTTATTATTATTAGTAGTTATTAATAGTTTATTAGTTTTTTATTAGTTTTAATAGTTATTTATTATTATTAGTAATTATTGGTTAGTTATTTAGTTTAGTTTATTAGTTATTTTAGTTATTAGTTTTATTAGTTAGTTATTATTATTAGTTTATTAGTAATC
The DNA here is from genome assembly GCA_021442155.1 of Cymbidium sinense. Classification (NCBI taxonomy): domain Eukaryota; kingdom Viridiplantae; phylum Streptophyta; class Magnoliopsida; order Asparagales; family Orchidaceae; genus Cymbidium; species Cymbidium sinense. The sequence goes on from CM038218.1 coordinate 133,179,929, forward strand.
TAGTTATTAGTTATTAGTTATTATTAGTTATTAGTTTATTAGTTTATTAGTTTTTATTAATTATTATTAGTTATTATTTGTTTCTATTAATTATTAGTTTTAGCTAATTTTATTAGTTAGTTATTATTAGTTTTAGGTTAGTTGTTTAGTTAGTTAGTTATTTTTATTATTATTTATTATTTATTAGTTAATTAGCTTTTCAGTTTTTTATTTAGTTTTTATTAGTTATTAGTTTAGTAATTATTAGCAAGTTTTTAGTTTAGTTATTATTAGGTTTATTAGTTTTATTATTAGTAATTTATTATTATTTTTAGTTATTATTAGTTATTAGTTATTTATTAGTTAGTTATTAGTTTTATTGCCTTTATTATTATTAATTTTGTTAGTTATTATTTATTATTTATTAGTTATTAGTTATTAGTTATTAGTTAGTTTTTGTTAGTTTTATTAGTTTTATTAATTTTATTAGTTTATTTATTAGGTTTTAGTTTATTTGTTATTAGTTAGTTGTTAGTTATTAGTTAGTTTTTAGTTTATTATTTAGTTAGTTTTAGTTATTATTATTATTAATAGTTAGTTATTAGTTTATAAGTTATTAATTATTAGTTGTTAGTTAGTTATTTAGTTTTTTAGTTATTAGTTTAGTTTTTTAGTTTTATTAGTTTTGGTTAGTTTTATTAGTTTTAGTTTAGTTTTATTTAGTTTATTATTATTAGTTTTTAGTTTAGTTATTTAGTTTTAGTTATTTGTTATTATTAGTTAGTTTTATTAGTTAGTTATTATTATAAGTTAGTTTAGTTAGTTTTATTATTAGTTTAGTTTATTAGTTAGTTAGTTATTATTATTATTAGTTATTTAGTTATTAGTTTTAATTTATTTAGTTTTTTAGTTATCATCTTTGTTGTTAGTTATTATTTAGTTATTAGTTAGTTATTTATTAGTTTTTTTATCAGCTTTATTAGTTTTAGTTTTTAGTTTTATTAGTTTATTTATAAGGTTTTATTAATTATTAGTTTTTAATTAAATTTTTATTATTATTATTAGTTTTTAATTATTAGTTTAGGGTTTAGTTATTAATTAATTTAGTTTTTTAGTTAGTTAGTTATTATTATTAGTTAGTTTAGTTATTTTTAGTTATAAGTTAGTTTAGTTATTAGTTTATTAATTCTAGTTTTTTAGTTAGCTATTATTAGTTATTAGTTTTGTTATTATTAGTTAGTTATTAGTTATTACTTAGTTATTAGCTATTAATTAGTTATTAGGTTTATTATTTATTATTGGTCATTTTAATAGGTTTTTAGTTTAGTTATTATTATTTAGTTAGTTTAGTTATTAGTTTAGTTAATAGTTTTAAGTTAATTATTAGTTATTATTATTATTAGTTTAATTAGTTTAGGTATTAGTCTAGTTATTAGTAAATAGTTTAGTTATTAGGTTTTATTAGTTTTATTAGTTTTAGTTAGCTATTATTATTATTAGTTTAGTTAGTTTAGTTTTTATTCTTTAGTTTTAGCTATTAGTTTTAGTTAGTTATTAGTTTATTAGTTAGTTATTTAGTTATTTATTATTTTTAGTATTTAGTTTATTAGGTTTTTTTAGTTATTAGTTATTTATTTAGTTATTAATTTATTAGTTAGTTAGTTTATTATTTAGTTATTAGTTTATTAGTTTTTAGTTATTAGTTAGTTAATATTTTTAGTTATTAGGTTTAATTATTAGTTTTAGTTTATTAGTTTTTTATTCTTTTATTAGTTTATTAGTTATTATTTAGTTATTTAATTTTATTATTAATTAGTTATTATTAGTTTTATTAGTTTATATTAGTTATTAGGTTTAGTTTAGTTAGTTTTATTTAGTTATTAGTTTATTATTTATTATTAGTTAATTATTAGTTTATTAGTTATTAGTTTAGTTTTTAATAGTTATTAAGTTATTTATTTATTAGTTATTAGTTAGTTATTATTAGTTTAGTTAGTTTATTTAGTTTTTAGTTAGTTATTATTAGTTTAGTTAGTTTTAGTTAGTTTAGGTATTAGTTTATTAGTTATTTATTTGTTATTTTTGTTTAGTTTTAATTATTAGTTTTATTATTAATTAACTATTTGTTTAGTTATTTATTTTTTAGTTTATTATTTATTAATTATTTATTAATTTAGTTTTTTAGTTAGTTATTATTATTATTAGTTAGTTTAGTTAGTTTTTAGTTATTAATTAGTTTAGTTATTAGTTTATTAGTTCTAGTTTTTTAGTTAGTTATTATTAGTTATTAGTTTAGTTATTATTAGTTAGTTATTAGGTTTATTATTATTTTATTAGGTTTTTAGTTTAGTTATTATTATTTAGTCAGTTTAGTTATTAGTTTTTAGTTATCTATTAGTTATTATTAATATTATTATTATTATTATTATTATTATTATTATTATTTAGTTTTTAGTTTATTATTATTTTAGTTATTATTAGTTATTTAGTTTTTAGTTATTATTATTAGTTATTAGTTTATTAGTTTAGTTAGTATAGTTATTAGTTTAATTATTAGTTTAGTTATTAGGTTTTATTACTTTTATTAGTTTTTAGTTTTATTAGTGATTAGTTTTATTAGTTTTAGTTAGTTATTATTATTATTAGTTTTAGTTATTAGTTTAGTTAGTTTAGTTTTTATTATTTAGTTTTAGCTATTAGTTTTAGTTAGTAATTAGTTTATTAGTTAATTATTTAGTTATTTATTATTTTTATTATTTAGTTTATTAGGTTTTTTTAGTTATTAGTTAGTGTGTAGTTATGTAGTTATTAGTTAATTAGTTAGTTAGTTAATTATTTAGTTATTAGTTTATTAGTTTTTAGTTATTAGTTAGTAAGTTTTTTTAGTTACAAGGTTTAGTTATTAGTTTTAGTTTATTAGTTTACTATTAGTTTATTAGTTATTATTTAGTTATTATTAGTTTTATTAGTTTATATTAGTTATTAGGTTTAGTTTAGTTAGTTTTATTTAGTTATTAGTTTATTATTTATTGTTAGTTAGTTGTTAGTTTATCAATTATTTGTTTAGTTTTATTATTATTTTTATTAGCTATTAGGTTATTTATTCATTAGTTATTATTAGTTTAGTTTAGTTTATTTAGTTATTAGTTAGTTATTATTAGTTTAGTTAATTTAATTAGTTTAGGTATTAGTTTATTAGTTATTTTTATTTAATTTTAGTTATTAATTTTATTATTTATTAGTTATTAGTTTAGTTATTTATTTTTTAGTTTATTATTTATTAGTTTTTTTAGTTTAGATTTTTTTACTTTTATTAGGTTATTTATTTTTTTAGTTTATTATTGTATTATTATTAGTTTTATTACTTATTTTATTAGTTAGTTAGTTATTTAGTTATTATTAGTTATTAGTATAGTTAGTTTTTAATATTTATTAGTTAGTTTTATTAGTTTAGTTATTTGTTTAGTTAATTATTAGTTTTATTAGTTTTTGTTATTATTTTATTAGGTTTTAGCTAGTTAATATCTAGTTATTTAATTTATTAGCTTTAGTTTATTAGTTATTAGTTAGTTTAGTTATTAGTTTAGTTTTTTGTTATTATTAGTTTGTTATTTAGTTATTAGTTTTATGTTTAGTTTTAGTTGGTTATTTAGGTTTAGTTAGTTATTAGTTATTAGTTAGATTTATTAGTTATTAGTTATTAGTTTAGTTTAGTTATTATTAGTTAATTATTAGTTAGTTATTATTATTTTTTGTTAGTTTAATTAGTTTTATTATTATTAGTTATTAGTTAGTTTAATTAGTTAGTTAGTTTATTAGTTTATTAGTTAGTTAGTTTAAGTTTAGTTTTATTAGTTATTTTGTTAATTTATTATTAGTTATTAGTTTATTATTTTATTAGTTATTATTATTAGTTTAGTGATAATTTTTATTAGTTATTTATTTGTTATTTTTAGCTAGTTATTATTATATTATTTTAGCTATTAGTTTATTTATTTTATTATGTTTAATTATTATTTATTTATTTATTAGTTAGTTAGTTTTATTATTTAGTTTTTATTTTATTAATTTTAATTAGTTTTTAATTTTTAGTTATTATTTGTTTAGTCAGTTAGTTTTAGTTATTTTAATATTTGTTAGTTGGTTAGTTATTTATTAGTTATTAGTTAGTTTTAATTATTATTTTAGTTATTAGTTTATTTATTATTTAGTTTAGTTGTTTATTATTAGTTATTAATTATGTAGTTTAGTTAGTTATTTGTTAGTATTTTATATTTATTAATTATTATTGGTTGGTTATTAGTTTATTAGTTTATTAGTTAGTTAGTTATTAGTTTATTTAATTTATTAGTTATTTGAAATTAGTTATTTTATTTAATTATTAATTTATTTCTTATTATTAGTTATTAGTTATTAATTTAGTTTTAAATTTAGTTATTATTTCTTATTAGTTTAGTTTTATTAGTTTTAGTTAGTTATTAGTTTTATTAGTTAGTTTAAGTTAGTTATTAATATTAGTTATTAATTAGTTAGTTATTAGTTTATTAGGTTTCAGTTTTAGTTAGTAGTTCTTTTTATTAGTTATTATTAGTTATTAATTTTATTAATTTAGTTTTAGTTAGTTTTTAGTTAATTTTAGTTTTAGTTTTATTAGTTTTTATTAGTTAGTTTAGTTTTAGTTATTAGTTTTTTAGTTTTTTGTTAGTTTTAGTTATTAGCTATTAGTTAGTTATTTATTAGTTTAATTTTATTAGTTATTAGTTTAGTTATTATTAACTATTTAGTTATTGGTTATTAGTTTATTTAATTATTATTAGGTTGATTAGTTATTAGTTTTAGTTTATTTATTAATTAGTTAGTTTATTTTATTAATAGTTATTAGTTAGGTTAGTTTTAGTTTATTTATTAGTTTTATTAGTTATTAGGTTTAGGTTTTATTAGTTATTAGTTTTTTAGTTTAGTTATTAGTTTATTAGTTTATTAGTTATTAGTTAGTTATTTAGTTTTTAGTTAGTTAGTTTTTATTACTTATTAATTTATGAGTTATTAGTTAGTTATTATTTTATTAATTTATTAGTTTATTAGTTTATTAGTTTAATAGTTTTTAGTTATTTAGTTTTAGTTTATTATTTTACAAGTTTTAGTTAGTTAGTTTTATTAGTTATTTAGTTTGTTATTAGTTTTTATTTAGTTATTTATTTAGTTCTTATTGTTATTAATTAGTTATTTTTATTATTAGTTTATTAGTTTTGTTAGTTTTTAGTTTATTAAATTATTTAGTTTTATTATTAATTATTAGTTATTAGTTTAGTTAGTTTATTTATTAGTTAGTTAGTTTTATTATTAGTTTAATTATTTAGTTTAGTTTTTTTTAGTTTTATTTATTAATTAGTTAGTAAGTTATTAGTTATTATTATTATTAGTTTGAGTTTTTATTTATTAGCTAGTTTTATTGGTTTTATTAGTTTTAGTTATTAAGTTTAGTTTCATTATTAGTTATTTAGTTGTAATTACTTATTAATTAGGTTTAGTTATTAGTTATTAGTTTATTTTATTAATTTTTAGTTTAGTTAGTTTTATTAGTTAGTTATTTAGTTAGTTATTAACTTATTATTATTATTAGTTAGTTATTATTTAGTTTATTATTTGTTATTATTAGTTTATTAATTATTATTAGTTAGTTATTATTATTAGTTAGTTATTATCAGTTAGTTATTTATTTAGTTTATTAGTTTTAGTTATTAGTTAGTTAGTTAATTTTAGATTAGTTTTTTTTATTTAGTTATTATTTAGTTTTTAGTTTTAATTAGTTATTAGTTATTTTATTAGTTATTTTATTATTAGTTAGTTTAGTTATTTTATTAGTTATTAGTTTAGTTAGTTTTAGTTTATTAGTTTTATTAGTTATTATTAGTTATTAGTTATTAGTTAGTTATTAGTTTATTAGTTAGTTTTAGTTTATTATTATTATTAGTTAGTTTAGTTTATTAGTTTATTAGTTTAGTTATTTAATTATTATTAGTTTGTTTTTAGTTATTAGTTAGTTTAGCTATTTCATTTTAGTTATTAGTTTAGTTATTTAGTTATTATTAGTTATAGTTTTTTACTAGTTATTAGTTATTATTATTTAGTATATTAATTTAGTAGTTTAGTTATTATTAGTTTTTAGTTGGTTTAGTTATTTAGTTTATTAGTTTTATTAGTTATTTAGTTTTAAGTTTTAGTTATTAGTTTTTAGTTTTTAGTTTTTTAGTTTTATTATTTTTTTATTAGTTAATTTTATTTAGTTAGTTTAGTTTATTAGTTATTTATTAGTTTATTATTATTAGTTAGTTATTAGTTTATTTATTAGTTTTAGTTAGTTATTAGTTATTAGTTTTATTAGTTTATTAGTTAGTTATTATTAGTTTTATTTGTTATTATTTTAGTTAGTTATTAGTTATTTATTTAGTTATTATTATTATTATTTGCTATTTATTATTATTATTAGTATTAGTTATTAGTTTAGTTTTATTAGTTTATTTAGTTAGTTTAATAGTTTTATTTTTTTAATTATAGTTATTTGGTTTAGTTATTTGTTATTAGTTTAGTTTTAGTTATTTTTATTAGTTATTAATTATTATTAGTTTATTAGTTTTAGTTAGCTTTATTAGTTATTATAGTTAATTTAGTTTATTTATTTTAGTTAGTTTATTAGTTATTTAGGTTTATTATTATTAGTTTGTATTAGTTATTTAGTTATTATTTTTAGTTTATTATTAGTTATTTTATTTTATTAGTTTTTATTAGGTGTATTATTAGTTTATTATTAGTTTATTATTATTATAATTAGTTATTATTAGTTTTAGTTATTATTTATTAGTTATTAATTTAGTTTAGTTTTATTATTTAGTTATTAGTTAGTTATTTTAGTTTTATTAGTTAGTTATTATTATGTTATTATTATTTATTATCTTATATATTAGTTAGTTATTTATTTATTTATTATTTAGCTATTTAGTTTAGTTTTAGTTTTAGTTTTAGTTTTAGTTTTATTATTAGTTAGTATAATTTGTTATTTGTTTTTAGTTAATTATTAGTTTATTAGTTAATTTATTAGTTTAGTTATTTAGTTTAGTTTAGTGTTTATTACTAGTTTATTAGTTTTTTAGTTTAGTTATTTACTTTAGTTTAGTGTTTAGTTATTAGTTTATTAGTTTTTTAGTTTAGTTATTTAGTTATTAGTTATTATAGTTTATTGGTTTATTAGTTTATTTTAGTAAGTTTAGTTTTCTTAGTTAGTTATTACTATTAGTTTTAGCTAGTTTTTATTATTTATTTAGTTTTGTTATTAGTTTTTTAGTTTTATGGTTATTTATTATTTAGTTATTAGTTTTAGTTTTATTACTATTAGTTATTAGGTTTTTATTAGTTTTATTAATTTTATTAGTTATTATTAGTTAGTAAGTTTTAGTTAGGTTATTTATTTATTAGTTATTATTAGTTATTAGTTTTAGTTTTTTATTATTTAGTTTTATTAGTTTATTATTAGTTAATAGTTATTATTTACTTATTTTAGTTTTATTATTTATTATTATTAGGTTTATTAGTAGTTAGTTTTTAGTTTAGTTATTAGGTTTATTTTTTAGTTAGTTTTTAAATTAGTTTATTAGGTTTTATTATTTAGTTATTTAGTTTTATTAGTTATTTATTATAAGTTATATTATTAGGTTTAGTTATTATTTTTATTATTAGTTTGTTAATAGTTTTGATTGGTTAGTTTTATTATTATTAGATAGTTTAGTTATTAGTTATTTAGTTAATTTTTATTATTTTTAGTTATTTAGTTATTAGGTTTTAGTTAGTTATTAGTTAGTTTTATTTAGTTATTTTTATTAGTTTAGTTTATTAGGTTTTTTATTAGTTTTATTTAGTTATTTATTATCAGTTAGTTTTTTTATTAGTTAGTTAGTTATTTAGTTTTATTAGTTATTATTAGTTTAGTTTATTTATTTTTTATTATTTAGTTTTTGTTTTTATTTTTTAGTTTTGTTATTTAGTTTTTAGTTATTAGTTATTAGTTATTATTATTAGTTTTTTAGTTTTTTTAGTTTTATTTGTTATTATTAGCCTTTGTAGTTATTTGTTATTTATTTTTTTAGTTTTGTTAGTTATTCGATAGTTATTTATTATTTAGTTAGTTATTAGTTTATTATTAGTTTTATTATTATTTGTTATTAGTTTAGTTATTATTAGTTAGTTAGTTATTATTATTATTATTATTATTATTATTATTATTATTATTATTATTATTAGTTATTAGTTATTATTAGTTTATTATTACTAGTTATTTATTAGTTTATTAGTTTTATTATTAGTTATTATTTAGTTATTATTAGTTTATTAGTTTTAGTTAGTTAGTTTATTAGTTTTAACCATTATTATATTTTTAGGTGTTAGTTTTATTAGTTAGTTATTATTTAGTTATTATTAGTTATTAGTTATTAGTTTAGTTTTAGTTTAGTTAGTTATTATTAGTTTATTATTATTAGTTTTTAGTTAGGTTATTTTAATTATTAGCTTTTTAATTACTATTAGTTAGTTTATTTAGTTAGTTATTATTAGTTAATTAGTTTTTAGTTAGTTATTAGTTAGTTTAGTTTATTAGTTTTTGTATATTTAGTTATTATTATTATTATTAGTTTTTTAGTATTTAGTCAATTAGTGTGAGGTTTATTAGTTAGTTTAGTTTTATTAGTTTTATTTTATTAGTTATTATTAGTTTATTAATTATTAGGTATTAGTTTTTGGTTTAGTTAGTTATTATTAGTTTAGTTTTTAGGTTTTTATTAGTTATTAGTTTAGTTTTTAGTTATTTATTTAGTTATTATTAGTTATTAATTTAGGTTTTTATTATTAGTTAATTATTAGTTATTAGTTTAGGTTAGGTTTTATTAGTTAATTATTAGTTATTATTTTATAATTAGTTTTAGTTATTTAGTTATTTAGTTATTAGTTATTTGTTATTATTAGTTATTAGTTAGTTTTATTATTAATTTTTTGTAAATTTAGTTAGTTATTAGTTATTTAGTTTAGTTATTTTTTATTTATTAATTTATTAGTTATTAGTTTTTAGTTATTAATTAATTATTAGTTTAGTTATTAGTTTAGTTATTAATTATTAGTTAGTTAGTTTTATTATTTTAGTTTTTTAGTTATTTGTTATTAGTTATTATTAGTTATTATTTTATTATTATTTATTATTTTTTTATTTATTAGTTATATTTATTAGTTTATTAGTTTATTTAGTTTTTATTAGTTATTAGTTATTAGTTTACTATTATTATTATTAGTTTTAGTTATTTATATTAGTTTAGTTATTTATTAGTTTTATTAGTTATTAGTTAGTTTAGTTTTTATTAGTTAGTTTATTTAGTTATTATTTAGTTTTGTTATTTATTATTTGGTATTAGTTATTATTAGTTTATTAGTTTTTTAATTTAGTTATTATTATTATTAGTTTTTTATTATTAGTTAAGTTAGTTATTTAGTTATTAGTTAGGTTTTATTATTAGTTTTTTTTATTAGTTTGTTATTAGTTTATTAGTTTTAATTAGTTATTTATTTTTAGGTTTTATTATTAGTGATTATTTAGTTTTTAGTTAGTTATTAGGTTTAGTTATTAGTTATTTTAGTTAGTTTATTTAATTTTATTAGTTTTTAGTTATTTAGTTTATTATTATTTGTTATTATTAGTTATTATTTATTAGTTAGTTAGTTAGTTTATTAGTTATTTATTAGTTATTAGTTATTAGTTTATTAGTTATTAATTATTATTATTATTATTTTAGTTAGTTATTAATATTATTATTAGTTATTATTATTAGTTTATTATTTTAGTTATTATTTATTATTTTATTAGATTTAGTTTAGTTTTTTTTATTTTATAATTAGTTTTAATTAGTAATTAGTTAGTTATTAGTTTAGTTTAGTTATTAGTTATTATTAGTTATTAGTTTATTAGTTTATTTATTATTTATTTTAGATATTATTAGTTATTAGTTTAATTAGTTTAGTTATTTTATTATTATTTATTATTAGTTATCAATAGTTATTATTTTATTAGTTTTAGGGTTAGTTTTTTATTAGTTAGTTATTTAGTTATTTTATTAGTTTAGTTACTTTAGTTATTACTATTATTTAGTTTATTAGGTATTAGTTTATTAGTTTTAGTTATTAGTCATTAGTTTATTAGTTATTATTAGTTATTAGTTTTTTATTTAGTTATTTATTTTTATTATTAGTTTTATTAGTTATTTATTTATTGTTATTAATTAGTTATTAGTTAGTTTTTATTTAGTTGTTAGTTTAGTTATTTATTAGTTATTATTAGTTATTATTTAGTTTTTTAGTAATTTTATTTTGTTATTATTATTAGTTTTATTATTTTTTATTATTATTTATTAATTATTATTTTATTATTATTTTATTAGTTATTAATTAGTTATTTTTAGTTATTTTATTAGTTATTATTAATTATTAGTTTAGTTATTATTTAGTTATTATTAGTTTAGTTATTTATTTATTTATTAGTTAAATTAGTTTATTAGTTAGTTGTTAGTTTTAGTTATTTGTTTAGTTATTTATTATTAGTTTTATTATTTTTTATTAGTTATTTATTAGTTAGTTAGTTAATTATTAGTTTATTTATTTTATTTAGGTATTAGTTTAGTTATTTTATTATTTTTATTAGTTTATTAGTTTTATTAGTTTTATTATTAGTTTTTAGCTACTTAGTTAGGTTTTTAGGTTTTTTTTAGTTATTATTAGTTATTAATTATTGTTAGTTTAGTTATTATTTTTAGTTATTAGGTTTAGTTATTTGTTATTATTAGTTATTAGTTTATTAGGTTATTAGTTAGTTATTAGTTTTGTTTTTTAGTTTTAGTTAGTTTTTATTAGTTATTAGTTTATTAGTTTAATTATTAATTTTTTAGTTTTAGTTATATTAGTTTATTATTATTAATTAAGTTTAGTTTTGTTAGTTTATTATTATTTTGTTTTTATTTTTAGTTAGTTTTAGTTAGTTATTATTTAGTTTAGTTTTTTAGTTATTAGATTAGTTTTATTAATAGTTAGCTATTAGTTTTTAGTTTTTTAGTTTTATTTAGTTATTAGTTAGTTAGTTAGTTAGTTAGTTTATTATTAGTTTAGTTATTAGTTATAGTTTAGTTATTAGTTAGTTATTGGATTTAGTTTTTTTAGTTAGTTTAGTTAGTTTTTTATATTAGTTATTGGATTAGTTTTATTAGTTTTAGTTTTATTAGTTTTATTAGTTTAGTTAGTTAGTTTAGTTAGTTTAGTTTAGTTTTAGGTTTTATTATTATTTTTAATTATTTGTTATTTAGTGTAGTTAGTTAGTTTTTATTAGTTATTAGGTTTAGTTTTATTTAGTTAGTTTAGTTAGTTATTAGTTTAGTTAGTTTATTTTATTAGTTATTTATTTTGTTATTTATTATTAGTTATTATTAGTTATTAGAATTTTTTTGTATTATGTTTTAGTGTTATTAGTTTTATTATTAGTTTATTAGGTTTAATTTTTATTAGTTATTTAGTTTTTAGTTATTAGTTTACTTTATTAGTTTTTAATTAATTTTATTAGTTTTTAGTTATTAGTTTTATTATTTGTTATTAGTTATTTTTAGTTAGTTATTAGTTAGTTTTTAGTTTTACTAGTTATTAGTTTTATTAGTTATTAAGTTTATTAGTTATTATTATTATTAGTTTATTATTATTAGTTATTATTAGTTAGTTATTAATTTTAGTTTTATTAGTTTTATTAGTTTTATTAGTTATTAGTTAGTTTAGTTTTTATTTTATTATTAGTTTTTGGTTTATTAGTTATTAGTTTTTTTTTGTTTTATTAGTTAGTTTAGTTAGTTATTAATAATTATTATCTTAGTTTTTAGTTTATTATTAGTTATTAGTTATTAATTTATTAGTTTAGTTTTTATTAGTTTTATTATTATTTTTATTATTATTTATTAGTTTTTATTTTATTAGTTATTAGTTATTAGTTTTATTAGTTTATTAGTTATTAGTTATTTAGTTTTTATTAGTTTTTGTTATTAATTTATTATTATTATTAGTTTTATTATGTAGTTATTATTATAATTATTATTAGTTGTTATTATTGTTATTATTTTTTATTATTTATTAGTTTTTATTTTATTAGTTATTAGTTATAAGTTTTATTAGTTTATTAGTTATTAGTTTATTTTATTAGTTAGTTTTAATTTAATTATTATTTATTATTATTATTTAGTTTTTATTAGTTATTTATTTATTAGTCTAATTATTAAGTTTTAGTTATTATTAGTTATTAATTATTATTATTTATTATTAGTTTAGTTATTCGGTTTATTTATTATTATTAGTTATTAGTTTATTTATTTATTTTAGTTACTTATTTTTAGTTATTAGGTTATTAGTTTTAGTTTATTATTATTATTATTTAGTTTTATTAGTTTTTTAGTTTAGTTATTATTTAGTTATTATTATTTTATTACTATTAGGTTTTAATTTTATAATTTAGTTATATATTAGTTTAGTTTTATTAATTTTTAGTTTAGTTATTATTATTATTATTAGGTTTTATTAGTTTATTCATTTTAGTTACTTTATTAGTTATTAGTTTAGTTTAATTAGTTTATAGTTTTATTAGTTAGTTCGGTCATTAGTTATCAGTTATTAGTTATTATTAGTTTTCTTATTATTATTAGTTTTAGTTTAGTTACTATTTTTAGTTAGTTATTAGTTATTAGTTTTATTAGTTTATTAGTTAGTTATTATTAGTTTTATTTGTTATTATTTTAGTTAGTTATTATTTATTTATTTAGTTATTATTATTATTATTTGCTATTTATTATTATTATTATTATTATAGTTATTATTAGTTATTAGTTTAGTTTTATTAGTTTATTTAGTTAGTTTATTAGTTTTATTTTTTAATTATTAGTTATTTGGTTTAGTTATTAGTTATTAGTTTAGTTTTAGTTATTTTTATTAGTTATTAATTATTATTAGTTTATTAGGTTTTAGTTAGTTTTATTAGTTATTATAGTTAGTTTAGTTTATTTATTTTAGTTAGTTAATTAGTTATTTAGGTTTATTATTATGAGTTTGTATTAGGTATTTAGTTATTATTATTAGTTTATTATAGTTATTTTATTTTATTAGTTTTTATTAGGTTTAATATAGTTTATTATTAGTTTATTATTATAATTAGTTATTAGTTATTAGTTTAGTTATTAGTTTTAGTTATTATTTATTAGTTATTAATTTAGTTTAAATTTATTATTTGTTTATTAGTTAGTTATTTTAGTTTTATTAGTTTGTTATTATTATGTTATTATTATTTATTATCTTATATATTAGTTAGTTATTAGTTATTAGTTTATTTATTAATTAGCTATTTAGTTTAGTTTTAGTTTTATTATTAGTTAGTATAATTTGTTATTTATTTTTAGTTAATTATTAGTTTATTAGTTAATTTATTAGTTTAGTTATTTAGTTTAGTTTAGGGTTTAGTTATTAGTTTATTAGTTTTTTAGTTTAGTTATTTAGTTATTAATTATTATTAGTTTATTAGTTTATTAGTTTATTTTAGTAAGTTTAATTTTATTAGTTAGTTATTACTATTAGTTTTAGTTAGTTTTTATTAGTTATTTAGTTTTGTTATTAGTTTTTTTAAGTTTTTATGGTTATTTATTATTTCAGTTATTAGTTTTAGTTTTAGTTTTATTAGTTATTAGGTTTTTTATTAGTTTTATTAGTTTTATTAGTTTTATTAGTTATTATTAGTTAGTAAGTTTTAGTTAGGTTATTTATTTATTAGTTATTATTAGTTATTAGTTTTAGCTTTTTTATTATTTAGTTTTATTAGTTTATTATTAGTTATTTGTTATTATTTATTTTATTTAGTTTTATTATTTTTTGTTATTAGGTATATTAATTAGTTAGTTTTTTTAGTTTAGTTATTAGGTTTAGTTTTAATTAGTTTTTTTATTAGTTTATTAGGTTTTATTATTTAGTTATTTAATTTTATTAGTTATTTATTATTAGTTTTATTATTAGGTTTAGTTATTATTTTTATTATTAGTTTGTTATTATTAGTTTTATTGGTTAGTTTTATTATTATTAGTTAGTTTAGTTATTAGTTATTTAGTTAATTTTTATTAGTTTTAGTTATTTAGTTATTAAGTTTTAGTTAGTTATTAGTTAGTTTTATTTAGTTATTTTTATTTGTTTAGTTTATTAGGTTTTATTAGTTTTTATTTAGTTATTTATTATCAGTTATTTTTTTATTAGTTAGTTAGTTATTTAGTTTTATTAGTTATTATTATTTAGTTATTAGTTTAGTTTATTAGTTTTTTATTAGTTAGTTTTTATTTTTTATTTTTTTTAGTTTAGTTATTTAGTTATTTAGTTTTTTAGTTATTAGTTATTATTATTAATTTTTTAGTTTTATTAGTTATTATTAGCCTTTTTCAGTTATTTGTTATTTCTTTTTTTAGTTTTGTTAGTTATTAGATAGTTATTTATTATTTAGTTAGTTATTAGTTTATTATTACATTTATTATTATTTGTTATTAGTTTAGTTATTATTAGTTTAATTAGTTATTATTATTATTATTATTATTAGTTATTAATTTATTAGTTAGTTTATTATTACTAGTTATTTATTAGTTTATTAGTTTTATTTTTAATTATTAGTTATTATTAGTTTATTAGTTTTTAGTTAGTAGTTAGTTTATTAGTTTTTAATTATTATTATATTTTTAGTTATTAGTTTTATTAGTTAGTTATTATTTAGTTATTATTAGTTTTTAGTTATTAGTTTAGTTTTAGTTTAGTTAGTTATTATTAGTTTTATTATTATTATTAGTTATTAGTTAGGTTATTTTAATTATTAGCTTTTTAATTATTATTAGTTAGTTTAGTTAGTTAGTTATTATTAGTTAATTAGTTTTTTAGTTAGTTATAAGTTAGTTTAGTTTATTAGTTTTTGTTTAGTTAGTTATTATTATTGTTATTAGTTTTTTAGTCTTATTATTTTTTAGTCAATTAGTGTTAGGTTTACTAGTTAGTTTAGTTTTATTAGTTTTATTTTATTAGTTATTATTAGTATATTAGTTATTAGGTATTAGTTTTTGGTTTAGTTAGTTATTATTAGTTTAGTTTTAGGTTTTTATTAGTTTTAGGTTTTTATTAGTTATTAGTTTAGTTTTTTAGTTATTATTATTAAGTTATTATTAGTTATTAGTTTAGGTTTTTATTATTAGTTAGTTATTAGTTATGAGTTTAGGTTAGGTTTTATTAGTTAATTATTAGTTATTTGTTTATGATTAGTTTTAGTTATTTAGTTATTTAGTTATTAATTATTAGTTATTATTAGTTATATTAGTTAGTTTTATTATTAGTTTTTGTTAGTTTAGTTAGTTATTAGTTATTTAGTTTAGTTATTTTTTATTTATTAATTTATTAGTTATTAGTTATTAGTTAGTTTTTAGTTATTAATTAGTTATTAGTTTAGTTATTAGTTTAGTTAGTTTTATTATTTTAGTTTTTTAGTTATTAGTTATTTGTTATTATTAGTTATTATTTTATTATTAGTTCTTATTTTTTTAGTTATTAGTTATTTAGTTTTATTAGTTTATTAGCTTTAGTTATTTGTCATTAGTTATTATTTATTATTAGTTATTAGTTTTTTTATTTAGTTATTTACTTTTATTATTAGTTTATTAGTTATTTATTTATTATTATTATTTAGTTATTAGTTAATTTTTATTTAGTTGTTAGTTTAGTTATTTATTAGTTATTTTTAGTTATTATTAGTTTTTGTTTAGTTTTTTAGTATTTTTATTTAGTTATTATTATTAGTTTTATTATTTTTATTATTATTTATTATTTATTAGTTTATTATTATTTTATTAGTTATTAGTTAGTTATTATTAGTTATTTTATTAGTTATTATTAATTATTAGTTTAGTTATTATTTAGTTATTTATTAGTTAATTTAGTTTATTAGTTAGTTATTAGTTTTAGTTATTAGTTTAGTTATTTATTATTAATTCTATTAGCTTTTATTAGTTAGTTAGTTAATTATTAGTTTATTTATTATTTATTTAGTTGTTAGTTTAGTTATTTTTTTATTTATTATTAGTTTATTAGTTTTATTAGTTTTTAGCTAGTTAGTTAGTTTTTAGGTTTTTTAGTTAATATTAGTTATTAGTTATTATTAGTTTAGTTATTATTATTAGTTATTAGTTTAGTTATTCGTTATTATTAGTTATTAGTTTATTAGTTTATTAGTTAATTATTAGTTTAGTTTATTAGTTTTGTTTTATTTTTTTAGTTATTTAGTTAGTTTTTATTAGTTATTAGTTTATTAGTTTAATTATTAATTTTTTAGTTTTAGTTAAGTTTAGTTTTATTAATTTATTATTAGTTAGTTTTTTAGTTTTAGTTAGTTATTAGTTTAGTTTAATTTTTTAGTTATTAGTTTAGTTTTATTAATAGTTAGTTATTAGTTTCTAGTTATATTTTAGTTTTATTTAGGTATTAGTTAGTTAGTTAGTTTATTATTAGTTTAGTTATTAGGTTTTAGTTTTATTAATTATTTTAGTTAAGTTATTAGGATTTAGTTTTTTTAGTTAGTTTAGTTAGTTTTTTAGGTTATTAAGTTTTATTAGTTTTTATTAGTTAGTTAGTTTTATTAGTTTAGTTTAGTTTTTTATTAGTTTTATTAGTTTAGTTAGTTAATTTAGTTAGTTTAGTTTAGTTTTTAGTTTAGTTTTAGTTTTTATTATTATTTTTAATTGTTAGTTATTTAGTTTAGTTAGTTAGTTTTTATTAGTTTTATTTAGTTAGTTATTAGTTTAGTTAGTTTATTTTACTAGTTATTTATTTTGTTATTTATTATTAGTTATTAAGGTTTTTTGTATTATGTTTTAGTGTTATTAGTTTTATTATTAGTTTATCAGGTTTAATTTTTATTATTTTTTTTAGTTATTAGTTTACTTTATTAGTTTTTAGTTAGTTTTATTAGTTTTTAGTTATTAGTTTTATTATTTGTTATTAGTTATTTTTACTTAGTTATTAGTTAGTTTTTAGTTTTACTAGTTATTAGTTTTATTAATTATTAAGTTTATTAGTTATTATTATTAGTTTATTATTATTAGTTATTATTAGTTAGTTATTAGTTTTAGTTTTATTAGTTTAATTAGTTTTATTAGTTATTAGCTAGTTTAGTTTTTTATTTTATTATTAGTTTTTAGTTTATTAGTTATTAGTTTTTTAGTTTTATTAATTAGTTAGTTAGTTTAGATAGTTATTAATAGTAATTATCTTAGTTTTTAGTTTATTATTAGTTATTAGTTACTAATTTATTATTTTAGGTTTTATTAGTTTTATTATTATTATTTTTTATTATTTATTAGATTTTATTTTATTAGATATTAGTTATTAGTTTTATTAGTTTTAGTTATTAGTTATTTAGTTTTTATTATTAGTTTTATTATTTAATTATTATTATTATTATTAGTTGTTATTATTATTATTTATTATTTATTAGTTTTTATTTTATTAGTTATTAGTTTTATTAGTTTATTAGTTATTAGTTTATCTTATTACATAATTTTAATTTAATTATTGTTTATTATTATTAGTTAGTTTTTATTAGTTATTTATTTATTAGTCTAGTTATTTAAGTTTTAGTTATTATTAGTTATTAGTTATTATTATTTATTATTTGTTTAGTTATTAGGTTTATTTATTATTATTAGTTATTAGTTTATTTATTTATTTTAGTTATTATTTTTAGTTATTAGGTTATTAGTTTTAGTTTATTAGTATTATTATTTAGTTTTATTAGGTTTTTTAGTTTAGTTATTATTTAGTTAATAGTTTTTAGTTATTTATTAGTTATGATTATTAGTTATTAGTTTATTTTTATTATTTAGTTATTAGTTTAGTTATTTTTATTTTATTACTATTAGGTTTTAGTTTTATAATTTAGTTATTTATTAGTTTAGTTTTATTAATTTTTAGTTTAGTTATTATTATTATTATTAAGTTTTATTAGTTTATTCATTTTATTTACTTTATTAGTTATTAGTTTAGTTTAATTAGTTTATAGTTTTATTAGTTAGTTAGGTCATTAGTTATCAGTTATTAGTTATTATTATTATTATTAGTTTTAGTTTAGTTATTATTTTTAGTTAGTTATTAGGTTTAGTTAGTTATACTAATTATAACTTTATTAGGTTTTTTGTTATTATTAGTTTTATTATTTAATTTTTATTATTATTTAGTTTATTAGTTATTAGTTAGTTATTATTAGTTATTTTATAATTATTAGTTATGATTTTTTATTTAGTTTTATTAGTTATTATTATTATTAGTTTTAGTTATTATTATTATTATTTAGTTATTAGTTATTATTAGTTTATTAGTTTATTAGGTTTTAGGTTTAGTTTCATTATTATTATTCATTTTTGTTAGTTATTAGTTATTAGATATTAGTTTTAGTTTTTTAGTTTATTATTATATTAGTTTATTACTTTTAGTTAGGTTTATTATTTAGTTTATTAGTTTGTTTTATTAGTTTAGTTTATTATTAGTTATTTAGTTTATTTTATTAGTTATTAGTTTTTATTAGTTTTTTATTATTACTTAGTTATTTAGTTATTATTAGTTAGTTATTTATCTAGTTATTATTAGTAATTTATTTATTATTTGTTTATTAGTTATTAGTTTAGTTAGTTTTTTATTACTATTTAATTATTAATTTATTATTATTATTATTAGGTTTTAGTTATTAGTTATTAGTCATTAGTTAGTTTTAGTTAGTTTTTTAGTTTATTAGTTAGCTTTTTTAGTTATTAATAGTTATTATTATTATTATTAGTTAGTTATTAGTTTATTATTTTAGTTATTAATTTATTACTTAACTAGTTTATTAATTATTAGTTAGTTCAGTTTATTAGCTTTTATTAGTTTTTATTAGTTATTTAGGTTTTAGTTTAGTTTTTAGTTTAGTTAGTTTTTATTTAGTTTAATTATTAGTTATTTTATTATTAGTTTATTAGTTTATTATTATTATTATTATTTGTTAGTTTTAGTTTTTAATTATTATTAGTTTTAGTTTTCTTAGTTTTTATTTTTATTTATTAGTTTATATTAGTTATTAGTTTAGTTAGTTATTTATTTTAGTTTATTAGTTTTTACTAGGTTATTAGTTTTTATTGTTTAATAGTTTTAGTTTTATTAGTTAGTTAGTTATGTAATTTATTAGGTTTTTATTAGTTTAGCTTTATTAGTTAGTTTAGTTATTTAGTTTTATTTATTAGTTATTAGTTTAGTTATTTAGTTTATTATTATTATTAGTTATTAGTTTATTTTAAGCTATTACTTAGTTAGTTTAGTTTAATTCTTGTTAGTTATTATTAGTTAGTTATTAGTTAGTTGTTAGTTTATTATTTTAGTTATTAGTTATTAGTTATTATTATTATTAGTTTTAGTTATTATTTTATTTATTATTATTAGTTATTATTAGTTAGTTATTTAATTATTATTAGTTTTATTAGTTATTAGTTATTATTTATTAGTTATTTAGTTTATTAGTTTAGTTATTATTATTATTTTATTATTAGTTTAGTTATTTTTATTATTAGTTTAGTTATTAGTTTAGTTAGTTATTTAGTTTTAATTTATTAGTTTTTTAGTTTTAGTTATTAATTATTATTACTTCGTTATTAGTTATTATTATTTAGGTTTATTAGTTAGTTAGTTTAGTTATTATTATTAGTTTTATTTATTAGTTTTATTAGTTTTATTATTATAACTCACTATTTTTATTTGTTTTATTAGTTTTAGTTATTTATTATTATTTATTAGTATTATTAGGTTTTTAGTTTTATTAGTTATTTATTAGGTTTAGTTTTAGTTTTATTAGCTTATTATTATTATTAGTTATTTATTATTAGTTATTATTAATTTATTTAGTTATTAGTTTTATTTTTATTAGTTTTTTACTTTTAGTTTTTTATTAGTTTATTTGTTAGTTAGTTATTATTATTATTATTAGTTTTTAGTTTATTATTAGTTAGTTATTTATTTATTAGTTAGTTTTAGTTATTGTATTATTATTGTTAATAGTTTAGTTTATTAAGTTAGTTATTAGTTACTTATTAGTTTATTATTATTATTATTATTATTATTATTATTATTATTATTATTATTAGTTATTATTATTATTATTATTACTATTATTATTATTATTATTATTATTATTATTATTAGTATTTTATTTTAATTAGTTTAATTTTTTATTTATTATTAGTTTATTAGTTAGTTAGTTTTATTAGTTTTACTAATTTAGTTAGTTAGTTTAGTTTAGTTAATAGTTTATTAGTTTTATTAGTTTTTAGTTTATTATTATTAGTTATTATTATTTTTTATTTTATTAGGTTTTATTATTAGCTAGTTATTATTATTAGTTAGGTTATTTTATTAGTTATTTATTTTAGTTTAGTTATTTAGTTATTAGTTTTAGGTTTTTATTATTAATTAGTTATTTAGTTATTTATTGGTTTTATTATTTAGTTTATTATTTTAGTGTATTAGTTATTAGTTTTAATTTATTAGTTTAATTTATTAGTTTTTAGTTATTAGTTTTAATTATTAGGTTTTAGTTATTAATTTTATTAGTTTTATTATTTTTTTTTTAGTTTGTTAGTTTTATTTTATTAGTTTAGTTATTTAGGTTTATTATTATTTATTAGTTAGTTTTATTTTATTTTATTTAGTTATTAGTTTTATTAGATTATTATTATTATTTATTAATAGGTTAGTTTATATTAGTTATTAGTTATTTGTTTAGTTATTAATTTAGTTATTATTATTAGTTTAGTTATTTAGTTATTATTTTGTTTTAGTTATTAGTTTTTTAGGTTTTATTAATTATTACTTAGTTAGTTTAGTTATTTTTTATTTTAGTTGTTAATTTAGTGATTAGTTATTATTAGTTAGTTATTATTAGTTTTAGTTTATTAGTTATTAGTTAAGTTATTAGTTAGTTATTATTTAATTATTAATAGTTTTATTTAGTTATTAGTCTTATAAGTTATTTATTAATTAGTTAGTAATTAGTTATTGTTATTAGTTTATTTGTTTATTATTAGTTATTATTTAGTTATTAGTATTATGGTGTTTATTTTTGGGATGTGAGACACACACAGATCTTAGGGGATACTTATTGAAGTGATCGGTTATGACATTAAGGAATGATGTACTATCTCGAAAGATAGAAATCACCACTGTATAATGGACCTAATCACCTAATAAAGATTCTTAAGTCATGATGGGTCTTCGAATATATTAGAGATCTTTCCCTACTTTGCATGGTAAAGTAAAGTAGGGTTTATTTTAAGCTGGGTTCGTTAAGTTTCCTATGGAGGCAAGCCCCCATAGTTAATTACATCCTAAGGAATAAGAATTCCTTAATATTTTTCTTGATTAAAGTAGATAATTAGGGTCTCCAAAGATTTCAAGGTTAAGACTATCAAAGGATTGGCTATTTTAGAAAATCAAATGGGATAGATTCAGGAAGACTTATTTTTTAGAAGTCCAAGGGGATGGTAGGGAATGCTCATTGATCTTGGGAAACTGGTGAGCATTCCAATCTATGATTGGGCTATATATTTTTGAAATTGAAGAGAGTTAATTGTTTGAGTTAACATTTTATTAGAATACTAGGACTTATAATCTCATAACATAAGATTATGAAAATGCTAAGAGGTGAGAATTTATGCTTGTAGCCTGAAGGAAATAGCTACCTCGGAGCTTTAGCGAGGGCCAAAGCATGACCTAAATCTAAGGTGAAAATAGGTACATGGTTTACCTCCATAAGAGGAAATAAACCACCCGACTGCTGGACTTATTACTGCCTGGAGTGACAGCCAGCTAACTCCTCCTACGCTTTAAATCCATGTAGGCAAGTCTTATGCTTGCAAGATGGCTAGGCTGTTATTTATTTTGAAATGAGACTAAGTCCTTAAACTCACTCCCTAAGAGACTAGAGCATGAGTGGTATGAAATCATGACTTAATCTAATGCAAATTTTATCAAATTTATTTGATTCTTTTGGACTCTTTATTTTGACACAAGCTATGATATTTTATATGCCTAAATGCATGAGAGCTTGATTATGGGCCAAATCAAAAGAGAAAAGGGTGTTCTTCCATCAAAGGCCCTCACAGGTTAAGCCTTTATTCTCTGGCACAGATGGAAGCCCCCTCTTAACAAGAGTGGAAGAATATGACATGCATGATGTTATACATACAAATATCCAGCTAAGGGGTTGTTAAATATTTTTTATTATCTTGATTTAATTCCTAGGATTTATAGTGAGGTTATGAGTTATTTTAAGTTTTAATTATGAGTTATTAATTAGGGTAGAAAAATTAATTTTATCTTAAGAGTCTACCGTATCCAGGCCACACATTCAAACATCAAACATAAAAAACTAGGAAAAGCATGCAAATCTAGTGCACAATCTAAGCACAATATTAAACAATCTTATAGATTAATGTAAAAGAATAAAAGGCCAGTACAGTCGAGTTCTGCCACACACCTCAAAAAGAGAAAAAAAGATGGATAGCTGAGTTATACCCTTATAAAACTCAGATTATAAAATAATACATGTTATGAGGGTCTTCTTTTCTTCATTTCTTCCTTCTCTTTCTTTTTATTTGATTTGCTCTAAAGGCATCATAGGGAACCCCAGGGACTAAGCCTTCTAGCCACTGCTCATCCTAATCCTCCATAACACTAATCCTAATTTATAATACAAAATTACATAAAAAAATAGAAAAAGTAAATCTAGCTACACCTGTAAAATAAATGTTAGTAAAACACACCATACAACCCAAGCAGTTATATGAATAATTTGGACTTAGCACCCACACATGGGTAACCAAGCCCACCTATCCTAACATGAGTTATGCTTAAGGGCTAAGCAACACAGCATGCATTATTTTTATATTACGCCTTTAACCCTCTGAATTATGATTAAGCTAATCACCATCAGTCTAGGCATACACTCCAGTCTAAATATTACATCATAAAATAAAACATAACATCATACATACAACGCCCTAACTTAGCACTGAAAGTGGTGACTTAGTGTTCTAATGTGTGTGCTTAAGGCTTGTGAGGCAAGAATTTACTAGGCTTCTTTAGTTTAAGTTTCAATTTGGAGTTTGAATTTATTTAAATTTTAACTTTGGTTGACTTCAATTTAAATGATTTAATGATTTATTTTTCACTTTTATTTTACTTTTATTTGGTTAAAATGATGTTAAGCTTTCAAGAATGAAGAGTAGAATGAATTCCATTTGTAGATAGAACTCACTCTATTCAACATTCTAACTCCTAAAGAGTCTAAATAAAGTCCTTAAGTATTTTAATTAGCCCATTTGAATTTGTGCAATTCATTTGATTTGATTTAACATTTAGAATTTGGGTTTATTTAATCATTTGATTGATTGATTTTGGATTAGATGCTTTGGTTTAATGAAATCTTGATAATTCAATATTCTTAATCTCTAATGAACTTTAAGTTTGTTTAAATTCATGTGTTTTTGATTGAATACTTTTAGATTATATATTTTGGTTTAATTAAATCTTGATAATTATATATCCTTAATATCTAATGAAGTTTAAGTTTGTTTAAATTCATGTGTTTTTGATTGATTAATTTTAGATTAGATGTTTTGATTTAATTAAATCTTGATAATTCAATATCCATTTAAATTAATATTTAATTCTTTTCTTTGAATATAGTTATGTGATTTAATTTTATGTTTATCATGGTTCATTTATTTGTAGTTTGATTGGATTAGATTAATTGAGATTTTATTTTGATTTTGTTTGAATTAAGATTTTATTTTTAATCTCATCCATTTGTCATGTTTATCAAATTTTGGTTTGTATTTTGATTTCATGCATTGGAATAGCTAATTAGTTTATCTCTTTTTTTTAAGTAGGTTGAATGAGATTTGATTTGATTACATATTTGATGAGAGTATTTTAATTTGATTTGATTAGCTTTATTATGGGTTTTAGGTTCAATGTGATTATGTGATTAGTTTAATTAAGAAGTGTATTTATGTTAATTATAAAAATTTATTTCATTTTCAATTTGATTTCATATTTGTTTGGGTTAATGATGTAATTAATGACTTAATAATTTAGGTTTAATTTAGGTTTTGATTAGTATTTAATTACATTTATGTTTGATTAAGTTTGTCTATACTTGACTTAATTAGTGCATGATAGTTCAAGAAGAAAGCGTGTTTACATCTTTCTTTTTAGCTTTGTGCTCCTTTTTTTGTAACGCTATTTTGTTATTAAATGCAACATGCACCTTTCAAAAAAAAAAAAGAAGAAAGCGTGTAGGCTTACATCTTCTTAAACAAAGTCAGCATGAGGTAGCTTGTTGGTTGTGCAGTGAGGCATACCAAATTAACAAGGTGCTCATCGATTTGTAATGGTCAAGTCAAGAAGAAAGCATGGGGACTTACATTTATGAGACAAGTGATAGTGATAGAGGAAGGTAGCGTCATGAGCTAGAAGCGAATGAGGTGCCAGAGGGCTTGCTCCCACATCAAAATTGCCCAAGATAAAAGATATGTGTTTGTTTATGTTATGAAAGAAGAAATAGGATGTCACTTCGGTTCTCTTACACCTACCCTAAACATGTAGAATAATGGATGAAATAGCGCTGCTTGAGCAATTATGACTCCACCAAGAAAGGATGCCCCTTGGGTTCTCTTACATCTAACTTAGTTATACTAGTCAAAATGGGATGCCTCTTTGGTTCTCTTACACCTATCCTAATAGTACTAGAGGATCGTTTGCAGTTTGTGTTTGTGTTTTGGAGGGATAGGATGCCTCTTGGGTTCTCTAATACCTACCCTAAACACGTCATGGCAGATTCGCAAGCGAAAGATACTTCTAATACATAAGATATGGAATTTGATATGGAAAGAAGTTTTATTAATAATTACTTTCAAACAAGATTTATGGGTAGTATTTCTTTAAGTTGAGCCCATTGATTGGATGCATCGAGTGCTCTCCTTTACAATTTATGAATTGATAAGATCCTCCTTGGTATGCCTTTCTATGGCGTAAAGGCCTTCTTAAGTGGGTTCAAACTTGCCTCCCATTTTTTGACGAGTAACAATTGGTCTCCTTAGAACTAAAATAAGCTCTCATACTTGAAAAGCTCTAGGACAGATCAACTTATTGTGAGGTTGAATCATTTTGGCTTTATACAACTCAAGGTTATGGCATGCCCGGAGGCGTCTCTCCTCCAAACCTTCGAGCTCTTCCAACCATAACTTGGCATTACTCCGTTTATATTATACTAACTATCCTTAGTGATGGGAGTTGGACTTCTAATGGTACAACGGCTTTGGACTCATACACTAAAGAGAAATGGGTGGACTGCGTTGGAGTTCTATAGGTGATGCAGTATGCCCACAAGGCTTCAATCAACTGTTCATGTCATCATTGTTTGTTGTCATCTAGTGTCTTCTTCAGTATTTGAATGAGAGTTTTGTTAAAGGCTTCTACTAACTCATTTGCCCTTGGATAGTAGATGGTAGAGTATCTCCAATCTATGTTGTGTTTATGAGCAAAGCTATTTACTTTAGTACCCAGTTACGTATTACTAGTAATTGACAGTTTGAGGGGCTAGATCATTATGATATGGTTCTTGAAAAACTAGAGCACATGTTGAGCTCTAACCTCTCTAAGTGGGATTGGCTCCACCCTCTTGGAAAAGTAGTTGGTGGCAACTAGAATGAATCGATGACCTTTGGAAGAAAGAGGATCGATCAGACCCACAATGTCAGTACCCCAACACTTGAATGGTCATAAAGCTAATGTCGGATGGAGAATGTTGGGTGATTGGTGTAGAACCATGACATTGATGGTAATCCATGCAATAAATAAGTCAGTGGTATCCCAGTCTCTTGATTTTGGCTTTCATCTTCAGACCAGATTGATGCGCTCTGCATAAACCTGAGTGTACCTGTGGAGAAAAATTCCTATAAAGGAGTTGCCTTCAAATCTGTGCGGAGAAATGAAAGAGGCAACACCTATATAAAAATTCATCTTAATAAGATGCCACAGATCTGCAGATGTACTTATTCAGGTGATCAGATACGCCATCAAGAAAATAGTGTACTATCTCAAGAGATAGAAATCACTACCCTTTGATGGAACCAATCACCTCAATAAGGACTCCTAAGGAAGATGGGTCTGCATATATACCAGAGATTCTTCCCCTACTTTACATGGAAAAGTAAAGCAGGATTTATTTTAAATCAGGTTCATTAAGTTCCCTACAGGGGCAAGAGCCCATAGTTAATTACATCCTAAGAGATGAGATCCCTTAGGAAAAATCTTGATTAAAGTAAATGATCATTATCTCTGAAGATTTCAATAGGAAGGACTATCAATCGATTGGTTTATGTTTGAATATCAAATGAGATTGATCAAAAGAGGGAGTTATTATTGAAGCCAAAAATGGAAGATAAGTAGGAGATGCTCATGATGCTAGCAAACTTAGCGAGCATCTCAAATTATCCTATTATTGGGCTTTACATTTTTGAAATTGATTTAGTTTGTTTGAGTTGCATTTTTCATTAGAATTTTAGGACTTACGATTCCTTAACACATGATTAAGGAAATGCCTAAGAGATGAGGAATTATGCTTATGGCCCAGAAAGGGAGAGACAAAGGAACTCTTAAAGTCTAAAAGAAGCCCTATGTCTAAGATGGAGGGGTTAAGAGCTCATTCTAAAAAAAATGAGGTCAACAAAAGGCACCCAATATGTGTGGTGTGACTGACAAGGAACACCACATGTATTGGTGTTACCGAAATGATCAACAACACTGAGAGATCACAAGCACTAATAGAAACAATCTATCTTTAACCCAAGGAAAAGAAAGAGTCCAGAGCTTAGTATAATGTGGCTCTACTTATGTATAAGACATAAGAGAGAGGGAAGAATCCACTAAGGGATATAGTGTGAACCTTCCACTAGGGAAGCAGGTTCAAGTCATCCACAAGGGGATGAAGGATTTGATTTGATTTAAATCTCACTAGGGAGAGATCTCCATTAGGGGAGAGGATTGAATTTATTTTAATTTTTGTTAGGTTTGAATTTTTAGAATAAACCCTGTTGGTTTGCAATGGGTTGTACTGAATAGAAGCCATGGAGGCTAAGACCTAGCTTAGATTTATTAATCCAAAGGAGTAGTCTACTAAAGACATAGTAGGAATAATCAACCAAAGGGATGCCTTTTGGTATGTAGCAACTGTACTAGGAAGAAAGCGTAGTAGACTTACATCCTCTAAGTAAGTACAAGTTGCTGGGGTAATCTATTGGCAAGACAACGGATTAAACCTAACCTAGGGCTGACTATTGAGTGAATGCCACTAGAGGACTTAGGTCAGCTCAAAGATAGTCATGATTGATTTTATTTTTAATTTTTTTTATTATGATGGATCCCATAGGTTTACGATGAACTCCACTGAGTAGGGGCCATGGAAGCCTAGACCTAACTCATATTTATTAATTCAAAGGGAGTAGTCTACCAACCACAAGGTAGAACTTTCCAACAAAAGGGAACTACCTTTTGATATACAATGGTTAAGTCTTAAGAAGAAAGCACAAGAACTCACATCTTCTAGAAACAAGGAACCACTAAGGTGATTGGTTGCTTTGTGCAACAAATCAAGCCCGACCTAGGGCTGACCATTGAGTGAATGCCTCTAGGGGATTTAAATTAGCTCAAGAATAGTCAAAGATTAATTTTATTTTAATTATGAATTATGTTGGTTTGTAATGAATCAAACTGAGAAGGAGCTCAAATTAGCCTAGACCTATCTCAGATTTACCGAACCAAAGGGAGTAGCTTCCCTACCGATGGGAGAACTATTCAACCAAGAAGTGCCTTTTGGTTTGCAATAATCAATTGAAGGGAAGAAAGCTCGGGGACTCACATCTTCTACTAAAAAAGATCATTGGGGTGATCGATTGCTTTCGACAACAAATCAAACCCAACCTAAGGATGACTATTGACTGAATGCCACTAGGGGACTTAGGTCCACTCAAAGATAGTATTGATTTCATTTTTAGATTTGTTTATTTTGATGGATTTTGTGGGATTGAGATGGATTAAACTAGGAAGGAGCTTATAGAAGCTTAGACCTAACTCAGAGTTATCGAACCAAAGGGCTAATGGGAGAACTATCCAACTAAAGGAATGCCTTTCAGTTTATAATGATCAATTGAAGGGAAGAAAGCTCGAGGACTCACATCTTCCATTAGAAAAGATCACTAGGGTGATCGGTTGCTTTGGGCAACAAATCAAATCGACCTAGGGCTGCCATCAATTTGCGACAATCATGCTAGAAAGAATGCATCATAGTCTTACATCTTCCAAAGTAAAATGACTGTCGGGGTAACCTGCTTGTGGAAAAATAGATTGAACTTGACCCAAGGGCGACTATGAAGTGAGTGCCCACTGGAGAATTTATCTCAACTTAGGTAGTCAGGCAATTCCTATAGGGAGTTTTGCTGGCACTGCCCTAAAGATAGGATGCCTGCTTGGGATAAGGGGCCCTTTGGTGGCTTGAATTCCTAATCCACAAGCGAATTAATTTTTGTTTGTTTGTTTATTTTAGTTATTTTTTTAGCGTGGACCCTATTAGTTTGCGAGGGATTAAACTGAGAAGGAGCTTATATCAACCTAGACCTATCTCATATTTATTGAACCAAGAAAGAATCTGTGCATCTGCTGAACAAATTTTCCAACGACAGGGATGGCTACTAGGAAAGGGGAACTGTCTAATTCAAAAGTAACTTGGGTAGTGTCTAAATGGGGTCACAAATGACTTGATCCAAATAGAGAGCTCACAGGGGATGGGGCTGGTAAGGGCTTAATCCAAAACCACAGAGAAAATGACATGGCTAGTCATAAATTCAATAGGTATTCGGTGTCCAACTTAAGGAGAAAGCATGAGGACTCATACCTGCCAAGAGTGGTGTACTCACCTGGTGAGTCACTGTCAGCATAGCGAACATCAACCAACCTAAGGTGCCCGTCAGTTTGCAACAATCAGCCTAGGAAGAAAGCTTGGGGACTCAAATCCTCCTATAGCAGAATTGACTGCTGGGATAGTCTATTTTTGGCTAGACAAGTGATATCCGACCTAGGATGACTACCGAGTGAATGCCACTAGGGGACTTAGATCAACTCAAAAGTAGTCAAGAGGAAAGGACCTTGGGGGACTTATCCTAAACCTCAAATATACTCAACCTAGTTAGAGCATGATGGCTAGTTCAAGAAGAAAGCACGAGGACTTATATCTTCTTAAATAAAGTCAACATGAGGTAGCCTACTGGTTGGGCAATGAAGACTACCATACTAATAAGACACTCTTTGGTTTGCAATGATAAAGTTAGGAAGAAAGCGTGGGGACTCACATCCTCCAATAAGTGACCACTGGGGTGACATACTAGCAAGATAGCATGTAGACCCTACCTAGAGCAGCTAATGAGTGAGTGCCACACGGGGCTTGCTCTCACATCAAATTTGCTCGAGACAAAAGATTTGTGTTTGGTGTTGTGTATGTGTTAAAAGGAATAGGACCCCTCTGAGGGACTCTTACATCTACCTTAAAACACATTGGGGAATTATGAAATGATGCCATGAATGGCAACAAGAATTTTCACTAAGAAAGGATGTCGCTTAGGTTCTCTCACACCTAACTTAGTTATGTTAATCGAAATAGGATGCCTCTCGAGTTTTCTTACACCTATTATAATAACGTCAGGAGATTATGTTTGTGTTGTGAAAGAGGGATAGGATGCCACTGGGGGACTCTTACACCTACCCTAAACATGTCACGATGGATTCACAAGACAAGCAAACAACACTTCGAAATAAGAGAAGATTTGATGAATGGAATCATATTTTATTCTTTTTATTAATGATTATTTTCAAACAAGTTTTGTTTCATGGGTAATATTTCTTTAGATAGATCCCATTAATTGGAAGCATCAGATATTCCCCTTTACAATCAATAAGCTAAAAAGATCCTCCGTAATAGGCCTTCTCTATGACCTAGATGCCTTCCCAAGTGGGTTCAAACTTGCCTCCCATCTTTCGATGGGTAACAATTGGTCTCTTTAGGGCTAACACAAGTTCTCCTACTCGAAAACACTTAGGAAAGACCAGCTTGTTGTGAGCTTGAATCATTTTGGCCTTGTAAAACTCGAGATTTTGGCATGCCCGTAGGCAACTCTCCTCCAAACCTTCGAGCTCTTCTAACTGCAACTTTGCATTCTACTCTATAGTGATCTTGTTACCCAATGCTATCCTTAGTGATGGGAGTTGAACTTCTAAGGGAAGAATGGCTTCAGATATATACTAAGAAAAATGGGGTAGACTGAGTTAGAGTTCGGTATGTGAAGTAGTAGGCCCATAAAGCTTCAACCAACTACTTATTCCATTATCATTTGTTATAATCAAGAGTCTTCTTCAGTATCTGGATTGGAGTTTTGTTGAATGCTTATGTTAAACCATTAGCCTTGGGGTAGTAGATGGTAAAGTATCTCCAATTTATACCTTATCTTACGGAAAAAAATGTTGATCTTCATGCTAAATTTTATTATCGAATATAATTCATCGAGGCATCTCGAACCTATATACGATATGGTTCCTAAAAAACTGAAGCACATGGTGAGCTATGACCTCTCTGAGTGAGATGGCTTTCGCCCACTTGGAAAAATTGTCGGTGGCAGCTAAGATGAACTGATTCCCCTTGGAAGAAGGAGGATCGATCAAACCTACAATATCGGTACCCCAATACTCAAATGGCCATGAAGCTAAAGTAGGTCGTAGAATGTTGGGTGGCTGGTGGAGGACCACACCGTGCACCTAACACTGATGGCATCTCCTAGCTATATCCATGCAATTTGTGATTATAGAAGGGTAGTAGTATCCAAGTATTTTGATCTTCATCTTCATCTTTGGACTAGATTGATGAGCTTCACATAGACCTGAGTGTACCTCAGTTATAATGCCACAGGCTTCGTGTTTCTCCAAATAATGTAACCACATTTAGTCAAAGGACCGGTGGTATAGGGTGCCATCAACAAGAGCATAGGAGAGAGCTCTCTATTTCACCTGATGGGCTTGTGATTTCTCTTGAGGTAGTTTATTGGTGTTCAAGTAATCTATGAACGGTTGCTTCCAATCTAGCTCCTTGTCCATTTTGGCAACGGTAACCTCCCCCTTCAAGAGAAAGTCTATTAATGAGTTTAGAATCAATAAGAGATAAGACTTGTCTATTTTGGACCCTTATTGAAATGGACTCATCTTCCGAACATGCCAACTCTTTAGCAAGTTTAGCCAAGGCATCTGCTACTACATTCTCTGCTCAGGGAACCTTGTAGATAGTGACTTCGAGAATCTGGGCCAACAGCTTCATGGTATACTCATAGTAATGATGAAGCTTGGGCTTGAGGACCTGTTAGGACCCGATAATCTGATTGATGACCAACTGAGAATCCTCAAAGATGTTAATGCTCTTGACACTGATAGTGATGGCTAACTCCAAACGGCAATCAAAGCCTCATACTCAGCTTCATTGTTTGTGCAAGGGGTTTGAAATATAGTATGAGAATCTCATCACATTGTGGTTTGGAGTTAGAAGAACTATTCCAACCCCTACCTTTCCTGGGAGAATAGATCGTGGTGCTTCACCTTTAAGAAAAGAAGAAACACCATCAAAATACATCTCGAGGCTTGGGCCTCCCTATGTTCATGATTTATTCATCGGAGATTGTCACTTAATCGGCCGGGAAGTGGGTGTCTTTGCTAAGAATTCTGCTAGTGCCTATCCTTTTACCGCACAGAGGGGTACAAATGAGATATCAAACTATGAGAGTATCATGGAACAACAAGCCAAACATCTGGATAGCATTGGTCATTTCATGAGGTACTACAGCGGATTGGTTTGAGAGATCAAGTTCATCTTATGATAAAGCATGTAGTGTCGTAGCTTCTGAGATGTAAAGATCAAAGCTAGGCAATGTTTCACAATAGGTGGCTAGTTTACTTCAGCAGGAATCAAATGATGACTGAGGTAGTAGAGTGTACTTTCCTTCCCTTCACCATTGGCATGGGCCAACAGAGCACCAAGAGAGTCATCCAATGCAGCAGTGTAAGGATCAGTGGTTCACTCGGATAGGGGCTACTAAAATTGGGGGCTTCACCAAGTACTCTTTGATGTCTTCAAATGTGTACTGGCACTTGTCATCCCACTTGAACTTGGCATCCTTTTTTGATAAGTGTTAAAAATAGCTTGCTTCTCCCTGATAAGTTTGAGAGAAAGCTTCTTAGATACGTCAGCCATCCTTGAAAGGATCTGAGTTGAGTTAAACTCTTAGGAGGTGGCATTTCTAAGATAACTTTAATCTTTTTAGAATCTATTTCTATTCCCTGGTGTCGAACAATAAACCCAAGGAATTTCCTTGAAGTGACTCCGAATGCACACTTTAGAGGATTCATCTTGAGGTTATATAGTCTTAAATGTTCAAAAACTACTCTCAAGTCAAAGAGATGGTCTTCCTTTACTAAGCTTTTGACTACTAAATCATCAACAACTAAAACTAATGATGAATGAGTTTGGTGAAGATTTGATTCATGACCCATTGGTATGTGGCACCAGCATTTTTAAGTCCGAAAGGCATGACCTTATAACAGAAGATTCTGATCGAGGTTTAAAAAGCAGTGTTTCTTTCATCTTCAAGAGACATCTTGATTTGGTTATAGCCAGATGATCCATCCATGAAAGAAAAGACTGCATGAGACGAGGTGGTGTCAACCATTAACTCTAGTATAGGAAGAGAAAACTCATCCTCAAGACATGCCTTGTTAAGTCCCTAAAATTGACACAAATGTGAATTTGGCCATTCTTCTTCTTAACTGAGATGACACTAGCTAACCAGGTAGGATATTTTTCTTCCATGATGAAACCAACATCGATCAGTTTCTTAACTTCAAAAATGACTTATTTTTCAATTTCTAATTGCGTAGGAGCATGCTTATGAGGGGTAACGTTAGAGTCTATTGCTAGCTTGTGGACTGCAACGTCAAGAGATAATTCAGGCATTTCTTCATAACTCTATGTGAAACAGTCTTTAAACTCAGTCAATAGCCTAACTAAGTCATTGGTTTCTTCTTCATTCAACAATGAACTGATGTATGTTGGGTGAAGATTTTCTTCTATCCCAAGGTTGATCTCTTTAAGTTTATCAATTATTGAATGAATCTCCTCTTCAAATTATGGAGGTGCCTCCTTAACTTGGAGATCATCTGGATCTCTTGAAGTTTCTAAACACACATTCTCATGAGAGTTGGGGATGTGTGAGAAGAACCTATCAGAATCTAAATGGTTGGTAACAATTAGGAAATAATCTTCATCATCGACTGGACCCACTATACCGAATCCTCATCTTGCTCTTGATTGTGCTTCCCTGCCTGTATTGTTCCATAGCTTTTTGAAGTATTCTACCTTATTCTTGGACCATGTGTGAGGAACTAAACCTTTCTATAAAAGATTTTGAACACAAGGTGAGTAAAAGTCAAAAGGTAATTCCATTAATTCTTTAAAAGTATCTTCCTCAAGCTTTACATCAACTTCAGGGCTTGAGGATGATGATTCCAAAAAGAACTTCTTCTGCTTCATGCCACTGGAAGACTTAGGGACCTCCTTAACTATTAAACCTTCAACTTTCTGAGATGTAAGTGAGGTAAGAGCTAAGGCTCCCAACTGTTGCCTAATAGTTTCACATAAACCAGATTCGAATACTTTGCTTTGCTTGGAGGCCTGGTCTTCATCTCTATCTAGATTGAAAGTCACCTCCAATGAAACCCACTAAGGGGGGTTGGTTGGTATACTAATCACATTAGACTCATCCTTGAGCTGGATTCCAAGTCTATATGAATAGTAAGGATACTCCTATGAACTGGAACATGACCTCTATTGGCTGAAGGCCAACTAGGGGGTCTTCCACCTCTAAAATTGCCTCTATTTCTGCCTCTGCCTCTACCTGAGTGGAGGTTAAGCCATCCTTCCCACATGTCAATATGATGGAATGAAATGCAGGTGGAATGTGATATGCTGATCTATTTCTTCTTCAATTCTCCTTTCTTGTTCACTTGGACTTTTATTTTTATTTTCATTTAATTTTATCTTTTCTTTTGCTTCATTTTTTTTCTTTTGTATTTGCATTTGAATTTTGTCCATGTTCATGAGAAAGGGTGTTTTGAAAAAGATAGTAGGTCACATCTTCATAAATCTCAACCTCTCTAACTGAAAATGGATTTTCATCTCTGTTGACACGGTACTCAATTCCATCTTTTCTAAACTTGATGCACTGATGAAGAGAGGATGGAATGATCTTGTTCTGATGTATCCAAGGCCAACCAAGCAAAGCTGTGAATGAAGTATTTAAATCAATGATGTAGAACTTACCTTCAGTCTTCCAGTCACCTATCTCCAAAGGTAACACTATAGAACCTAAAGCCCGCTCACCTTGATCATTGAATCCTCTCAACATCATCCTATCTCCTTGGAGCGTAGAGATATCGATCTTCAAATAGGCAAGGTCTTTAGACACATAATGTTTATCGATGCACTTGAATCCATGAGAACCTTAGTGAGTCTAAACCTGTCCTTGTCGATTGTAATGTATAAGGGATGGTTGTGCTCCAAGTTCCCTAGTATAAGGTCTTCATCTGTGAAGGTGACACCTAGGCTTCTTTTGCATAATGTGCTTCCTCACCTACAATGGTCAGCTGAGCTAAGCATATTTCAGGATCAAAGAGAGCCTTGATTAGTGATTCCCTCATCTCTTTGGATAAGACAAGGGCATCATATATGCTTAGCTTATATAGTAACTTTCTTAGATGAGAAAGGACATTGTAGTCCACCTTCGGCTGGTCTTCTACAAGCATATCCAAGGGTGGAGCATCTTGTGGAAGGGCTTCTCGATCTTTAGTACTAATGACTTGTTTCCCTCTATCTAGAGGTGCTGCTTTAGGAGGTAGAACCTTGTCACTACGGAGGTTGACTTCGGTAATCTCTTGAGGCAAGGTGGTGGCAAGTTTACACACACCCATAGCTTCTCCTATGGGACTCTCAAAATGGGATGATTCCAAGTCTATCTCAAGAGGTGAACCCATAGTATTGAGTTGAAAGTTTAACTCAATCAAAAGGAAGATCAGAATTATTATAGTTAATTAGACTTGAAGAGTTATGGGAGAGAAGAAGAAGGCAACTCATCAGAAAAGACACAGATGTAATTTAAATCAGCTTTGTTCTTTTCTTGGATGTATTTGGGGGTACAAAGTTAAAGTCAAGTACAATAAGGGGAGAAAGGGATTTGATGCCCTTATCCATTGATACAAGAGTTATACTAATAGAAGAAATAGAAGAGCTAGCTGAAATGGAAGAAGTCGCTGGTGTGGAAGCTGCAACTGAAGGCTGGAGGTTGGACACGGTCGGTGGCTATGCTAAAGGGCTATCTCAGGCTGACACATGTTATTGCTGTTGAGCTCCCTCTTTCCTAGAGTTGGCACTGGCAACTTACAAACCTTCCTTGGTGTTGGAGATTTGAGCTGACTTAGTCACCTACAAGGAAAGCTTCTTGATCTATTGAATTATTTTCTTAGAGGTTTTAGACAAAGAAATGTCCCAACCTTCTTTAGTTTTGATAGGATCGCTTGTATCTAGAAGGATTACCCTAGTGAAACTAGAAGGTTGTTCCATAAGGTATTCCTTTGGGATAACTATAACACCGATCTTGAAACTGTGTTTAGGTTAGTCCTTGAATGTGAAGCAATCCTTCAAAATGTGGCCTAGCATATGGTGGTAAGGGTAAAAGTTTGGATCATGACTTTTGCCTACTTCCTCCGATCTCCTAGGCTCGAGTAGCTGAAAATCTGGTTTCTCTAAGAGATTCTTAAAGATTTTCTTTATTACCTCCCTCTTAAAATAATAAGGTATGTTTAACTTATTTAAAAGAGTAGGTGGACCATAGCTACCTGGCGGCGGGTATGCATGCCACTGCTATTGGTGGTATGGCTGATGCGGTGGCTGTGGGCCATGGAGGCCGGTATGGTTGCCTCGGTGGTGGAAAATGAGGTGGATGCTGTAGAGATCGTGGTCTGTCAAACTGATCTCTAGCTGCCTGCTTCCCCTTATTAACCATTGCTACTGCTCCAGGTTTCTTCTCATAGACCTTTTGGGATTTTTGTTTCGGCAACTGATCTGGAAAAGGTAACTATTTGGCCTCTCTTTATAGACTAGCCTCCTTGCTGATTAGCTTTTCAAATGTCTTTATGGTGAAGCCCTTAAGCATGAAGGCGAACAGGCCATGGATATTCTTCAAGAGAATCTCAATGGCCTACTGTTGAGATATCGTGATTCACACTTCATACTCAGGTTGCGCCATTGGACAATATAATCGACAAGTGACTCACCAGAGTGCTATTGGGCTACAACAAGATCACCTACAGTAACCCTTTGTTGAGCTCCAGCAAATCTCTTGATGAAGAGTTGCTCTAGCTTAGTAAATGTCTTTACTAAATCATTGGGCAGTTTAGTATACCAATCAAAAGTGATAGACGTTAGGCTACTAATAGAGAGTCTAAAGAGTAAAGCATTGATGGCACCTGTGTTGCAACAGCTAGCCCTGAAATGAGCTATATGTTGCCTCAGATTCCCACTGCAATCGCTCTTGAAGGAAGGAGGTACAAAACCCTTGGGATACTAGATAGTATCAAATTCCTCTAGGTAGGGTCTACCTTTGGAACCGATGATCCTCCAGGCTTGAGCCAAAGCTTCCTTCACCTGCTACTCAACCATGGATTTTAGATCTTTTTCATGTATGGAGGTACTTTCCACTACCTTCCTATACAAGCTAGTGCTACCTTGCTCAATGGGAGGTAGAGTCATGACAAGGTCTAAGACATGCACTAGCTCAGGCTGACTGACATTGACTGTACTAGGATGATTTGGAGGGGCTTGTTTCTGAAGGACTGACACTACTACTAATAAGTCCTGTAACTGTTGTGCCATCCTATCAATCTACTCGTCTTTCTATCTTAACTATTGTGGAAGGTGATGGGCTGATTCTACAATGTCTCCTTGATCACCCTCATCACTTTCCATGGCCTATTGATCCTTAAGAAGAGAACCTCTAGTATCAACCATTCATACACCAACTGAATCCCCCATCAAGTCATCTTCGTTGGGATTGAAGTTGACTCTCTCTTTGTCAGACCAGGCGTACCCTAAGATCTCCTTCTTTTCCATATAATAGTGTGCAACTATCTCATCTAAGGATTGATCTAACTCAACAGGTACAAATAGTTTAGGCTGACCGCTGTGATTGCAATCATGCACTAAGAGTCACCAGATCTCACTTGTCATTGGGGAGTCAATCTTATGTGGACTATACTCACTAGATGAATGATATTCCTAACTGATACTGGCTGTAATAAGGGTAACAACCCTAGGATGATCCTCTACCACTGCTGCAACTAAACTATCATCTAGAATATCTATGATAATTATCACCATTTCTGCATCCGGCTGTATGGGTGGAGTTGGTGAAGGAATGACCACGATGCTCCAGGGTCACCACTCCTTCCGTACAACCACAAGGGTAGAAGGTTGAGCAGGAGAGCTCAACCCTACCATAATGGGTGGTGTAGGAGGAGTAGGATCCCTTGGCAGGATCACCTGCGAGTGCGTTTTTTCACGGATCGGCCTTCATGGCCTTAGATGGAATGGGAGATGTTGAAACCTGCACTAGCAATGGTGGACATGGGGTAGACCGATGAGGTGGAACTACCACCGACTCTCTGTGCACAGAAATTTCCCTCCTGTGGTGGCAGGTCCATGTGAGAAGAATACTATCAGTATGGTCAGCGCGGGTAGAACGCTGAGCTAAAAAATCAACCAAAGCGACGGCTGAACCTCTATCGCTCTCTGCTAGTAATATGTTATGTATGGGCAAGAATTTGCCACTCTACATCTGAGGGGATAACAGTTGAAGATCAAGCGGGTACGACTCGGCGTCAGGTATGCTCCACCTACGGCATAGAGCAGGCGAGGAAGCATGACCTCCTTCTCCTAAAGCGCTATGTAAGTGCACCACTAGAGGAGGCAATGAACGGATCCTTTTGACATCCTCTTTGTCTGATCTTGAGAGAGGATGAAACTAGTTTTTCGTAACTAGTGGTGAAGTGATCATGGGAGACTCATCCATGGCTGATTTAGCTGCTACCTTTAGCTCTCTGGCTATCAGAGTGTAGAACCATTTGACCATACGGTTCTTGTTCCTACACTAGGTATGGGTAAGACGGTAGGAGTGCAAGCTAGACCCGTACTCAAATGTGGGGGAGGCAAGCCACAGAGCCTTACCCTTGGAGGTACATATGGTAGGGTGTTCGCCCAGGGAAACATGGGCAACTCTAGGATGAGCTGGGGGGCTGAATGCGCCGATCTTTTGGAACTATAACAGCTGAAGTCTGTGGTACTATCATAGCTTTCCTCTTCAGTGAGGATACATCCGAATCAGATGGTAGGTCTATCCTGATGACCAGCTTCTACCCGGTCACCTTCTTCCTGCTGACTGTGGTGAGGAGAATTCCCTCACAAGTGATTCTAGCCCCTTCAAATCACTGACCGAAATGGATCAAGTGGGTATGGTCTAGACAAGGGAAGTTAGCCTGATCTAGAGCTAGATCCATACTATGGGGGAAAGTAAAGATAAATTTATGAGAACTAGCCATTTTAATTGTAGTAAGCCCGACGCACTACATTGAAAAGAATGCAAGAAATGAACTTGTATCAGTTTCTATCTCCATAGATTTTGAATTTTGAATTTTAAAAAGTTGAACCCACATCCAACAACTTGGAAGTGTTAAGTGGGGTTCAAATAAATTTGAAGAGAATTGATTGAAAGAGGAATTTGAATATGAATCCAAACTTCAACAAATTTAAGTATGTTGAAATATGGATTCAAAGTTTTTCATAGGATACTTCCTTAGGTTCATTATTGTTTTGAATTTGAAATTTTTGTGATTTGGAGGATCCTTTCCTTTAACAAATTTAAGTATGTTAAAGTAAGGGTCAAATGATTTTGTTTTGTTTGATTATTTTAGAAAATTTTAGAATTTTTACTTTGCAAATTTAAGCATGCTTAGTGAAGAATCTAAGTGTGTTTTGTTTAATTTTTGAGAATAGGTTTCTTAGCAAATTTAGGTATGCTAAGAAAATCCTAAGTGTTTCTTTTGTTTGGAAATTTTTTTTGATTTTGAAAAGGGTAGGATCCTTAGCAAATTTGGTATGCTAAGGGAAACCTAAGTGTTTTGTTTTATTTTTGATGTGATTGAAAGTGGAGATTCAACTTTAGCAAATTTGGTATGCTAAAGATGAAATCCCACTTGGTTTTATGAAATGAAATTTCCACTTAGCAAATTTGAGTATGCTAAATGAAATTCCAATGGTGTGTTTTAAAAGTTTGATTTCATTTTGGTTTTGAAAAATGGAAACTTTCCCTTAGCAAATTTGCTATGGTAATGGAGGAAGTTCTAAAAGGTGTTTGAAAATTTTGGTTTTGACTTTGGAAACTTCACTTAGCAAATTTGAGTATGCTAGGTGAATTTCCAAAAATATGTTTTGAAAAGTTTTGAATTTTGGGATTTGGATACTTCACTTAACAAATTTAGGTATGTTAAATGAAGTTCCAAATGTGTTTAGAAAATTTTGAATAATGATTGTTGATTTTGATTTTGATTTTGGATTTGGAAACTTCACTTAGCCAAATTGATTATGCTAAATGAGGTTCCAAATTTATGTTTGAAAACTTTTATGAAATTTTGAATTTGGAGATTTCACTTAACAAATTTGGGTATGTTAAATGAAGTTCCAAGATGTGTTTTGAAAAATTTTGAATTTTGGGATTTGGAGACTTTACTTAACAAATTTGGGTATGTTAAGTAAGGTTCCAAATGAGTTTAGAAAATTTAAATTTTTTGGATTTGGAGAATTCACTTAACAAATTTGGGTATGTTAAGTGAGGTTCCAAAATGTGCTTTGAAAATTTTTGAAATATGATTGTTGATTTTAATTTTGGATTTAGAAACTTAGCAAATTTGATTATGCTAAATGAAATTCCAAAGTGTGTTTTGAAAAAATTTTAATTTTGGGATTTGGAGATTTCACTTAACAAATTTGGGTATGTTAAGTGAAGTTCCAAATGTGTTTAGAAAATTTTTGGATTTAGAGACTTCGCTTAACAAATTTGGGTATGTTAAGTGAAGTTCCAAATATATTTAGAAAATTTTAAAATGTGATTGTTCATTTTAAATTTTTGAATTTGTAAACTTCACTTAGCAAATTTCAGTATGCTAAATGAATTTCCAAAATGTGTTTTGAAAATTTTTGGATTTTGAAATTTTTGAATTTGGAAACTTCACTTAGTAAATTTGAGTATGCTTAGTAAGGTTCCAAATGTATGTTTGAAAATTTTAAAATATGATTGTTGAAATTTTATTTTTTTGAAAGAGGGGACCTCCATTCAACAAATTTAGGTATGTGGAATGGAGATCAATCTTATTTTTGAAATATAAAATTTTTGTGTGTGATTGTTGCTTTTTTGAAAGAGAGGAATTCCAACTTGAAACATTTGTGAGATATGTTCAAGTGGGATTTTCTAAATAATTTTTATTATTATTTAGGAATGATATCTTCATTTAATAAATTTAAGTATATTAAATGAAGGTGTTCATGTGTGCTTTTTGAAAATTTTAATTTTGTTTACAAATGAAATTTCCATTCAATAGGTATGAGTGTATTGAATAGAGAATTTCATATGTGCTTTTGAAAACTTTATGATTATGATTTTTGAAAAAGATGATCGTTCATTTTTTTTTATTTTGAAAATGTAATCTTCATCAAAGTGAATTGAAAGAAGATGTTCATTTGTGCTTTTGGAAAATATTATTATTTTTATTTTTGAAAATCCCTATATGTAACAATTATGGGAATTGTTAAATGAAGGTGATAAAATTTTGTGAAAAATAAAATATTTTATTAAGTGCATTTTTGAAAAGGTGCTCTTGAAAAGCAAAGTTCTTTATGGAAGATATATTTATTTTAGGATGAACCTTTCCTTATCATGAAAATGATAAGGAGGAAGTATTTAAAAGATGTTTTCCTTTTATTTTAGATCTTTTCATTTTACCCATTGGAGAAACCAACAGGGGTTTTAAGACCAATAAGGAATGCGGTCCTAAAACCTAATGATGTTGGCTAACTCAACTCAAGAATGAAATGAGCTAAGTGCCAACGGGAAGAAGGATAGTCTTGGATTCATACCAAAATACAAATCCACTATCGATACTCAAATACAATGATCATTTACCAAAGATGGAGAGAGGAACCATCCCAGCGAGTCGCGAGAAAAATCTTTGGAGAAAAATTCCTATAGAGGAGTCTCCTTCAAATCTATTAGGAGAAATGAAAGAGGCAACACCTATATAAAAAATCATCTTGCAAAGATGTCACGTAGATCTGTAGATGTACTTATTCAGATGATCGAATATGTCATCAAAGAAATAATGTACTATCTCGAGAGATAGAAATCACTACCCATTAATGGAACCAATCACCTCAATAAAGACTCCTAAGGACGATGGGTCTACATATGTACCAGATATTCTTCCCCTACTTTACATGAAAAAGTAAAGTAGGGTTTATTTTAAATCGAGTTCGTTATGTTTCCTACACGGGCAAGCCCCCATAGTTAATTACATCCTAAGAGATGGAATCCCTTAGGAAAACTCTCGATTAAGGAAAATGATCGTTATCTCTGAAGATTTTAATAGGAAGGACTATCAATCGATTGCTTTATGTTTGAATATCAAATGAAATTGATCAAAAGAGGGAGTTATTATCGAAGCCAAAATGGAAGATAAGTAGGAGATGCTCACAATGCTAGGAAACCTAGCGAGCATCTCAAACTATCCTAACATTTTTGAAATTGATTTAGTTTGTTTGAGTTGCATTTTTCATTAGAATTTTAGGACTTAAGATTCCTTAACACAAGATTAAGGAAATGCCTAAGAGGTGAGGAATTATGCTTATGGCCACAAAGGGAGAAGCAACCTTAGAACCTAAATTTAGGGAGCTTCGGCGAGGGCCGAAAGCACAACCTAAATCTAAATTGAAAATGGGTAATTGGTTTGCTTCTACAAGAGAGGATAAATCACCCGATAGCTTGGACTTACAACCACCTGGGGGTGGCCGCCAACTAACTCCTCCTATGATTTTAAATACATGTGGGCAAGTCTTTATATTTATGCAAGATAGCTAGGCTGTTATTTATTAGAAAGAGACTAAGTCCTTAAACTCACTCTCTAAAGAGACTAGATCATGTAAAAGGTATTCTTCAAATGACTTAAATCTAATGTAGTTCAAATTTCATTTTATTTCATTTTTGGACAATTATTTTGACTTAGGCTAATAGGATTTTTATGAATAATGCATGAGAAAGAAGATTATTGGCCAAAATTAATGAGAAGGGAGAAGGTGAGTTTCTACCATGGCTCTCAAAGGTCAAGCCGAGTTCTCTGGAAAAGGTGGAAGCCTTCCAATCAAGGGTGAAATAAGATGCAATTGTGCATGATATTATAAAGATATGCTCATCTAGCTAAAGGGTTGCTAATTCTTTTATCTTGATTTTAAACCTAAACTTTAAGTGAGTTTATGAGTTATTTAATTTTATTTTTAGTTATTAAGTTGGGTAAAGATTTAATTTTCCTAAAGAGCCTAATCCACATCAGACCATACTAATAACTAAACTAATAACTTTATTAAACTAAACTAACTAATAATAATAATAATAAACCAAAACTGACTAATAAACTAATAACTAACTAATAATACCTAATAAAATGAATCTAAACTAATTAAACTAATAATTAATAAAATAACTAACTAATAAAAACTAATAAAATAATTAATACTAATAAAATAACCAACTATAAAACTAAAAAACTAAATAATAATAAAAAAAATAAACTAACTACTAATCTAATAAATAATAACTAATAAAATAAATAACTAACTATCTAATAGCGAATTAATAAACTAAATAAATAACTAAGTAATAATATTAACTAACTAATAAATAAATAATAATAGTAATAATAAACAAAATAATAATAACTTATAATATAAAAAATCTAATAACTAATTAAATAACTAACAATATTCTAATAAATTTCTAGTAAAGTGACTAATCTTATAAAATAAATAACTAATTTAATGACTAAACCCTAAACTAATAAAAACTAATACTAAAAATAATTAATAATAACTAATAAATAAAATTAAAACTAATAATAATAATATAACTTCTTAACTAATTAATAAATAAAACTAAAACTAAACTAAATATTTAAAATAATAAAAAACTAACTAAACTAATAACTAACAAAAAATCAACTAACTAATTTAATAATTAATAATATAACTAACTAAATAGTAATAACTAAACTAACTTACTAAAAACTAAATAACTAATAAAATAACTAAATAAATAACTAATTAAAACTAATAAACTAATGGGGCTCATAATAATAAAATAATCTAAAACCTAACTAATAACTAAATAACTAACTAAACTAAATAAAAATAATAATAATTAAAATAAAAAAACTAATAAAATAACTAATATTATAAATAATAAACAAATAAAATAAATTAAACTAAATAAATTAACTCATAAGATGGTGACTAACTAAAATAAAACTAATAAATAAAACTAATAATAAATTGAACTAATAATAAAAATAGTAAACTAATAACTAATAAAACTAATTAAACTAATTGATTTATAAACTAATAATAAAATAATAAATAAAACTAAACTAAAATATAATAACTAAAAATAATAATAATAATAAAATAACTATTAAACTAATATCTAATAAATTAAAACTAAAATAATAAAATAACTAATAATCACTAAAATAATAACTAACTAAACTAAAAACTAAACTAAAACTAATAAATATAATAAATAAAATAAACTAAACTATAATTAATAATAAATAATATAAATTATTAAAAACTAATATTAATACTAACTAAAACTAATAATAAAAAACTATTAATGATAGCAACTAATAATAATAATTAATGAATTAAAATACTAAGTAATAATAAACTAATAACTAATAATTAAACTTAAACTAACTAACTAAAAACTAATAGCTAAAACTAAATAATAAACCTAATATTAATAATAACTAAATATAATAAAAAGAAAATAATATTAATAAAACCTAAAATTAAATAACTAACCAACTATATAATAACTAATAAAATAATAATATTAACTAACTAATGACTAAAAATTAACTAAATAATAAAAAAATTAAAGCTAATAATAATAATAATAATAATAATAATAATAAAATTAAACTAAACTAACTAATAAACTAAAAGTAATAACTAATCTTTAACTAATAACTAATATAATACTAATTAGTAAATAATAAAACTAATAAAAAATAATAATAACTAAACAATAATAAACTAATAAACTAAGATTAAAAAATCTAACTAAAAATAACTAATAATAATAATAAACTAATAAATAATAGTGATAAT
This sequence comes from Cymbidium sinense, assembly GCA_021442155.1. Classification (NCBI taxonomy): domain Eukaryota; kingdom Viridiplantae; phylum Streptophyta; class Magnoliopsida; order Asparagales; family Orchidaceae; genus Cymbidium; species Cymbidium sinense. The sequence goes on from CM038218.1 coordinate 133,224,792, forward strand.
AACTAAATAAATAATAATAATAATATAATAAAATAATAATAATAAAACTAATTGACAACTAATAATAATAATAACTAATAATAAATAAATAATAATATAATACAATTAAAATAAAAGAAATAATAAATAATAAGATAACTAAACAATAGATAAAACTTAAAAATAAACTAACTAATATAACTAAAATAACCAAATAACTAAAACAAAACTAAAACATAACTAATTAATAAAACTAACTAATAAAATAACTAAAAGTAATATTAATAACTAACTACTAACTAATAAAACTAAGTGATAATAAAATTAATAAAACTAAGTGATAATAATAACTTAACAAAAGAAACTAATAAAAAAAATAATAAATAAATAAAATATAATAAATAATAACTAATAAAAAACTAATAATAAATAATATAAATAACCAAACTAATAAATAATAATAATAAAAATAAATAAACTTAATAATAATAATAAACTAATAAAATAAATAATTAAATAATAGACCAAACTAATAATAAAAAAAATATAAAAAATAAATGAGTAATAAACTAATATAAAATTAATATAATAATTAAACTAATTAAAATAAATAATAGTAATAACAACTAAATAACTAATAAAATAATAATAACTAATAATAAATAACTAATAAAAGATAAATATAATATTAAATAAAACTAAGGCAACAAAAAAATAACTAATAATAATATAATCTAATAAACTAATAACTAAATGAAATATATAAAACTATTAATAAATAATAATAACTAAATTAAATAATAATAAAACTAACTAAAATAAATAATAACTAATTAATAAAACAAACTTTAAAATAAATAAATATTAATAAAATATTAAAATATTTGATAATAACTAATGAGCTAATAGCTAATAACTAATAATAATAACACTAAATAAAACAAAAAACAATAATAACAAATAACTAATAATAAAACTAATAAATAATAATATAATAATAATAAAATAAAAAAACTTAATAATAATAATAAGACCTATAAACTAATAATAGCTAACTAAACTGGCTAAAGACTAATGAACTAAATAATAACTAATAGCTATAATATAAACTAAATAAAATAATAATAATAATAATAACTAATAATGACTAACTAAATAAAAGAAACTAAGCTAAAATAACAAAATTAAGACTAATAATAAATTAAATAACTCACTAAAACTCATTATATAAATATAATATAATAACATAATAAATAACTAACTAATAAACTAAAAAATAACTAATAACTAAAACAATACTAAAATTTTAACTATTAAATTAATTAATAACTAAACTAATTAATAATACTAATAAAAAATAATAATAAATAATAAAATATAATAAAATAATAAAAATAAAATAATAATAACTAATAAATATATACTAAAATAATAGAGCTAATAATAATAAACCTAAAACTAATAAACCAAACTAAAATAAAATAAAACTAACTATTAACTAATAAAACTAATAAAAATAGACCTAATAACTAATAATAGCTAATAACAAATAAAAATAACTAAAACTAAACTAATAACTAATAACTAAACTAAATAATGAATTACTTAAAAATTAAACTAAAAAACAAACTAAATAAAATAATAAAACTAATAAAACTAAACTAATAACTAATAATAACTAACTAATAATAATAAAAAACAAATAATAATAGTAATAATAACTAAATAAAAAATTGATAACTAACTAAAATAATAACTAACAAAACTAATAAAAACTAATAAACTAATAACTAATAATAAAACTAACTAATAATAAAGCTGAATAAACTAAAAACTAAAATAATAAATAAACTAATAAACTAACTAAATTAACTAAAAAAAATAACTAAATAAACATAATAAAATAATAATAAAAAAAAATATAATACTAATAATAAATAACTAAAAAATTAAATATAAATAATAAAATAAATAAAATAATAACTAACTAAAAATAATATAATAATAAACTAATAATAATAATATAACTATAAACTAATTAATAACTAAAAAATAACTAATAATATAAAATAAATAATAATAAACCAAAGACTAATAATAAATAATAATAATAAATAAAACTAATAAATTGACTAATAATTAATAAAAATAATAATAAAAACTAATGAAAACTAAAATAATAACTAATACTAATAAAAACTAAACTAAAATAACTAACCAAAACTAACCTAAAACTAATAATAAAACTAAATAACTAATATAACTATAAACTAAAACTAATAAATAGTAAACTATAATAAAATAATAACTAATAATAATAATAATAACTAATAATAATAATATTAATAACTAATAATAATAACTATAAACTAATAAATAAAGCTAAAAATAAACTAATATAAATACTAATAATAATAACTAAATAACTAATAATAAAACTAAACCTAATAACTAAAACTAATAAAATTAATAAAACTAACTAATAATAATAATAACTAATAACTTATTAACTAACTAATAAATAAAACTAAAAACTAAAAATAAATAATTAAAAATAACTAAATAACTAAATAATAAAATAAAATAACTAATAAAATAAAAACTAAACCAAAACTAATAAATAATAAACTAAAATAAAACTAAACCGATAATAATAAAATAATACTAATAAATATAAACTAATAAGTGTAAAACTAACTAAAAAATAATAATAACTAAATATAATAAATATAATAAATAACTAAAATTTAAAAAAAAAATTAATAACTAAACTAAATATAATTAATAAAACTAATAAACTAAAATGATTAATAAAAGACTAAACTAACTAATAAAATAAAATAACTATAAATAAATAAAAGAATAAAACTAATAATAAATAAACTAATAATAATACTAATAATAACTATGGCTAAATAAAATAATAAACAATAATAAATAACTAATAATATAAAACTAAATAATTAAATAATAAGACACAAATAAATAAAAAAACTAAAAAACTAAATTAATTAAAGCTAACTAACTGACTAATTAACTTTAATAATAATAAAATAATAACTAATTAAAATAAATGTAACTAATAATAATTAATAATAAACTAATAAATAATAAATTAAAATAATAAACAAATAATAACTAATAATAATAAACTAAAACCTAACTAATACTAATAAAACTAAGAAAGTAACAAAAAAACTAAAATAAGACTAATATAACTAATAAATAAATAATAAACTAAAAACTAGAAACTAATAATAAAACTAAATAATAAACAAAAATAACTAAAACTAATAATAACTATAAAGAAAACTTACTAAAATAATACTAATAAACTAATAATAATAAATAATAAAAAACTAATAGCTAATAACTAAAATAATAATAAAACTACTAAAATGAAAGGTAACTAAATAATAATAAACATAATAAAAAAAAAAACTAATAACTAATAATAATAATAATAATAATAATAAAAAAACTAAAATAATAATAATAATATCTAATAAACTAAATAATAATTAAAACTAAAACTAGTAAAACTAATAATAATAGTACTAATAATAACTAAACTAATATATAATAAGACTAGCAATAAATAATAATAAAAAAAACTAAATAATAAAACTAAATAATAAATATAATAACTAAAAATAACTAAAACTAAAACTAATAAAAATAAAATAATAACTAATAATAAATAAAAAACTAAACTAATAAATAAAATATAACTAACTAATTAATAATAAATAATAAAAACTAATAATAAAACTAATAATAATAAATATAAAAACTAATAAAATAAAAATAATAATAATAAAAGTAATAATAATAACTAACTAATAAAATATAAATAATAATAAAAACTAATAATAATAATACAAAAAAAATAAATAAAAAACTAAAATAAATAATAAACTAAACATAATAACTAAATAAGCTAAAACTAATAAACTAAAACCTAAAAAACTAATAATAACTAATAACTAAACTAAATAATGAATTACTTAAAAATTAAACTAAAAAACTAACTAAATAAACTAATAAAACTAAACTAATAGAATAATAACTAACTACTAATAATAATAAATAACAAATAATAATAGTAATAATAACTAAATAAAAAATTGATAACTAACTAAAATAATAACTAATAAAACTAATAAAAACTAACTAATAAATAACTAATAACTAAACTAATAACTAACTAATAATAAACTGAATAAACTAAACTAATAATTAAAACTAATAATAATTAACTAATAAATAACTTATAAACTAAACTAAATAAATAACAAATAAACTAAACTAACTAAATAAAACTAACTAATAAAATAATAAAACTAAAAAAATAAATAAACTAATAACTAATAATTAATAACTAAAAAACTAATAAAACTAATAAACTAAATAACTAAAAAATAATAATAACTTAACTATTAAACTAATACTAAATAATATAAAATAGTAATAACTAAATAATAATAACTAGTAATAACTATAAAATAACTAAACTAATATAAACTAAAAAAACCAATAATAATAAACTAACTATTAACTAAAAAAAATAAATAATATAATAATAAATCAAAACTAACTAATAAATAATAAACTAATGATAACTAATATAATAATAACTAATAAAACTAATAACTAAAATAAAAATGAATAATTAAATAAAAAACTACTAATGAAAATAATAAAATAACTAATAACTAAAAACTAAAAAAAATAATAATATAAAACCAAAAAACACAAAACTAACAACTAATAACTTATAAATAATAACTAATAAAAATAAATGTCAACTAATAGAAATGAAAATAAACTAAAATAAAGAGACTAGCTAATAATAACTAACTACTAATCATATAAAATAATAATAAATAATAAAACAAAATAATAACTAATTAAATAACTAATAATAATTAAATAGCTAACTAATAAATTATAAACTAAAACTAATAAAACTAATAAAATAAACTAATAACCAAATAATAATAAAATGAATAATAAACTATAATAACTAAAACTAATAAAATTAATAAGACTAACTAATAATAATAATAATAACTTCTTAACTAATAAATAAAACTAAAAAATCTAAAATAAAATTTAAATAATAATAAATAAAATAATAATAAACTAATAACTAAAAGATTAATGAGATAATAATAAGACTAAAATAAATTAAAAGCTATTAAAATAATACTAATAAAATAATAACTAACTAATAAAACTAATGTAAAAAACAACTAACAAAATGCTATAACTAACTTATAAGCTAATAAAGTAAAAAAAACTAAAATAATAAAATAAAAAGAAAACTAAGCAATGGTTAATAAACTAATAAAACTAACTAATAGCTAACTAAAACTAACTTTGACTAATATAATAATAAATAAACTAACTAATAAAATAAAAAAATAATAAAACTAATGAGCTAATAATAACTAAATACTAAAATAATATTAAATGGCTAATAATAAATAAACTAATAACTAAAAAGACTAATAAATATTAGTAATAACTAATAACTAAGACTAACAAAACTAAAAAACCTAAGCTAAAAACTAATAGTAAAACTAATAAAACTAAAACTAAAACTAAAACTAAATATAAAAAGTAACAAAAACTAAACTAATAATAATAATAAGATAATAAACTAAACTAATTAAATAACTAAAACTAAAACCTAATAAAACTAATAACTAACTAACTAATATTAAAATTGACTAAAAAACTAATAAACTAATAAAAGAAAGAAAAAATAAAACTAATAATAATCAATAGTAATAATTAAACTAAATAACTAATAACTAATAAACTAAATAAATGAAATAATAAACTAATAACTACAATAATAACTAATAATGTTAAAAACTAAATAATAAGTAACTAATAAAATTAACTAAACTAAATAATTAAAACTAATAATATAACTAAACTAAATAATATTAAACTAATAACTAAAATAATAAGCTAAAGTAACTAATATTAATAATAACTAAACTAACCAACTAATAATAAATATAAAAGTAATAAAATAAAATAAACTAAAGAACTAATAACTAACTAAAATGAATAAAATAAAAAACTAAATAATAAATAGCTAAATCTTAATTAAACTTAATAAACTAATAAGTAATAATAATGAAATAAAATGCCTAATTTAAAATAACTAATAAAATAATCACTAACTAATAATAATAATTAATAAAGATAATAAACTAATAACTAATAATAAACTCATAAAATAATAAAAAAAACTAAATTAAAACTAATAAAACTAATTAAAACTAACTAATAAATAAAACTAACTAATAACTAATAATAATAATAAAACTAACTAAACTAATTAAAAATAATAATAACTAACTAATAATAATAAAATAACTAATAATAACTAATAAGTAATAACTATAGTAATAAAAGCCAAATAATGACAACTAATAAAACCAAAATAACTAACTAAACAAACTAAATAAGACTAATAACTAAATGGCAATTAATAATAACTAAAAATTAAACAAATAACTAAACTAACTAATAACTAATAAACTAAAACCTAAATAACTAATAAACTAAATAACTAAATAACAATTAACTAAAACCTAATAAAATAAGAACTAAAACTAATAAAACTAATAAATAACTAAACAAATAACTAAACTAATAAAACTAATAACTAATAAACACTAAGCGGACTAATGGCCAATGATAACTAACTAGCTAATAAAATAACTAATAAGACTAATAATCAGTAATAAAACTAAAAATAAAATAATCTAATAAAATTAACTAAACTAAACTAAAAAAACTAATAAATAATAAACTAAATAAAACATAACTAAACTAATAAATAATAAAACCAATAACTAAAACTAAATAAAACTAACTAATAAATAACAAAAAACTAATACTAGCTAAGCTAAAAAACTAAACTAAACTAGTAAATGGTAATAACTAATTACTAATAATTAACTATAATAATAAAAAAAAACTAATAATAAAAACTAAACTAATAATATTACAACTAACTAATAATAAAATAATACTAATAACTAAATAAAACTAACTAAAAACTGATATAATAAAAACTAACTAATAATAAAACTAAATAACCAAATAATAACTAATGAACTAATAAACTAATAATAAACTAATAAACTAAGACTAATAACTAAAAAATACTAACTAATTAATAACTAAAAACTAATAAGCTAATAACTAAATAATAATTAACTAACTAATAAACTAATAACTAAATAACTAATAAATAACTAATAAAAATTAATAAACTAAATTATAAAAATAATAAATAAGTAAATTACTAACTAATAAACTAATATCTAATAACTAAAACTAATAAAAATAAAAACTAAACTAACTAAGCTAATAAAATAACTAAAATAATGAAAGTAATAATAATAATATTAGAACTAAAGTAATAAAATAATTACTAAAAAAATTTAAAACTAATAAAGACTAATAACTAAGCTAATAATAACTAACTAATAACTAAACTAACTATTAATAATGCATAAATAAAAATAATAATAATAAAATAATAACTAAAAAAACTAAATAATAATAATTGATAGTAACTAATAACTAACTAAATAATAATAGCTAAACTAAAAACCTAATAAAACTAATAACTAATAACTAACAACTAACTAATAATAATTAAGCTAATAACTAATAATAACTATCTAAAAAATTAGAACTAATAAAATAATAACTAAACTAACTAATAACTACAAAATAATTAAACTAACTAATAATAATAACTAACAAAAAAATAAACTAATAAATAACTGATAAATATAATAATAACTAATAATAATAACTAAAAAACTAAACTAATAACTAATAACTAAAAAAACTTAATAAATAAACTAATAAAACTAATAACTAAAATTAATAAAACTGATAACTAACTAATAACTAATAAACTAATAAAACTAACTAATAATAAATAATAACCAGAAAACTAAATAAAACTAACTAATAACTAAATAACTAATAATAATAATAATAACTAACTAATTAATAAAATAAACTAATTAAAACTAATTAATAATAATAACTAACTAATAAAACTTACTAATAATAACTAATGACTAAAACTAAATAAGTATGCTAAAAACTAATAATAATAAACCTAATAAAATTAAACTAAAACTAATAAAACTAATTAAAACTAATAAAACTAATAAAATTAGATAACTAAATAACTAAACTAATAAAGCAAAAAAAATAGATAAATAACTAAAGAAATAACTTATAACTAATAATCTAATGAAAAACTAGTAATAATTAACTAATAATCCCAATAAATAAACTAAAAATAAACTAAATAATATTAATAAGTATAAATAATAAACTAATAACTAAATTATAATAATAATAATAACTAAAACTAACTAGTAATAACTTAAAACTAACTAATAATAGTAATAACTAATAAACTAAAACATAATATAAAATAATAAAATTAATAAAGACTAATAAAACTATCAATATGACTAATAACTAATGGTAATAAACTAATAAAATAAATAAAATAAATAATAAGCTAATAATAATAAAACTAATATAAGTAATAATAATAATAAATAACTAATAATAAACAGCCAAACAAATATAAATAACTAATAACTACTAATAATACTAACTAATAAACCTAATAATAAATTAAAAACTAACAAATAATAACTAATAAAAACTAAATAAAAATAAAAGTAATTAACTAATAACTAATAACTAATAAATAATAATAAAAATAACTAACTAATTAAATAACTAACCTAAAACTAAAAATAATTAATAATAAAAACTATAATAACTAACTAATAAAAATTAACTAAAACTAATTACTAATAATAACTAATAATAACTAAAATAATTAATAACTAATAAAAACTAATAAATTAATAAAACTAATAACTAAATAATTAAGAAAGTAATAATAATAAATAACTAATAATAAAACTAATAACTAAAATAACAAATAAACTAAACTAAATAACTAACTAATAATAATAACTAATAATAATAACTAATAATAACTAATAACAACAATAATAAAATAATAAACTAATAAACCTAATAACTAATAATAACTAAATTAATAAACTAATAAACTAATAACTAAATAAATAACTAAATTAATAAACTAAATAACTAAAACTAATAATAACTATTTAACTAATAACTAATAAAAAAACAACTAATAAACTCATAACTAAAAGCTAATAAATAATAATAACTAATAATAACTAATAACTAATATAAACTAAAAAAACTAACTAATAATAAACTAAAAAACTAACTAATAAAACTAACTAAATAAATAACTAACCTATAACTAATAAATAACTAATAATAACTAAAAGACTAATAAAACTAATAATAAAATAAATAATAAATATAACTAAATAACTAATAATACTAATATAATAACTAACTAATAATTAACTAATAACTAAACAAAATAAAATAATTAAAAGTAATACTATAATAATAATAATAACTAAAATGGTAATAATTACAAAATAAAAATAAATTAAAACTAAATAATAATAATAACTAATAAATAACTAAAAATAAAACTAATAATAATAACTAACTATATAATAATAACTAAACTAAAAGACTAATAACTTATAACAAATAATAACTGAAACTAATAACTAACTAATAATAGCTAAACTAATAACCAATAATTAATATAATAATAAAAGAAAAATTAGGAAAATACTAATAATTAAACTAACTAAACTAACTAATAAATAATAACTAACTAAAACTAAACTAAAATAATAATAAAACAACTAATAACTAATAATTAAATAATAATAACTAATAATATTGACTAAAAACTAAAGAAATAACTAATAACTAATAAAACTAATAAAATCTAATAAATAAACTAATAAATCAAATAACTAAAACTAACTAATAAATAATAATTATAACTAATCAAAAATAACTAATAAACGAATAAAACTAAATAATAATAAATAATAACTAATAACTAGAAAACTAAGTAAGCTAAACTAATAACTAAATAATTAATAATAATAATAACTAACTTATAAAATAAACTAATAATAACTAATAACTAAACTAAAAATTAATAATAATAAAACTAATAAAGCTAAACTAAAACTAATAAAACTAATTAAAACTAATAAAACTAAATAACTAAATAACTAAACTTACTAATTAACTAGTAACTAGTAAAAATTAAACTAAATAACTAACTAAACTAACTAACTAATAAATTAATGATTAATAACTAGTAATAACTAACTAATAATAACTAATAATTTAAACTAACTAACAAATAATTAAAATTAATAATAACTAAATGATAACTAAAAAAATTAATAATAATAAACTATTAATGATAATAATAAGCAATAAACTAATTAAATAATAAACTAAACTAACTAATAACTAACTAATAACTAATAAACTAAAACATAATAAATAAACAAATAAATAAAATAAAATAATAAAATAAATACTAAACTAATAATAAACTAATAATAATTAATAACTAATAACTATAGCTAACTAACTAAATAACTGACCTAAACTAATAATAAATAATAAAACTATAATAACTAACTAGTAAAAACTAACTAAAACTTATAACTAATAATAACTAAAATAATAACTAATCAAAACTAATAAACTAATAACTAATAATAACTAATAACAAATAATTAATAACTAAATAACTAATAAATTAATAATAATAACTAACTAATAATAAAACATAAAACTAATAATTAAAATAACTAATAAACTAAACTAAATAACTAACTAATAATAATAATAATAATTAATAATTAATTAATCTAAAAACTAAGTAATAATAACTTATATTAATAATAAAATAACTAACTAATATATTACTAAAAAAACTAAATAACTTATCACTTTAATAATATAAACTAATAAACTAATAACTAATAGCTAATAATAATTAATTATTAATAATAATAGCCAATAACAAATAAAAAAAAAAAATCAATAATAATAAACTTAATAACTAATAACTAAATTATAAACTAAACTAATAGTAAAAAATAAAATAATAAACTAATAAACTAATAATTAAATAAATAATTCACTAATAACTAATAACTAAAACTAATTAATAAACTAACCTAAACAAAACTAAAATAAATGGTAATAATACTAAACTAATCCTAATACTAATAACTATTAATAACTAACTAATAAAACAAATAATAAATAAAAAAACTAATAATAATAATTGTTAATAAAATAAACTAAACTAGTAATAAACAAACTAATAAAAAACTAAACTAATAACTAATATTAACTAACTTACTAAAACTAATAAAACAAATAACTAGTAGGTAACTAACTAATAAATAATAATAATAATAATAATAATAATAATAATAATAATAACTAATACTAACTACTAATAACAATAATAATAATAACTAATAATGACTAGCCAATAATAATAACTAATTTCTAAGTAATAAGCCAATTAAGCTAACTAAAACTAAATAACTATAACAAATAACTAGCTAACTAATTAATAATAGCAAATAATAATAAACTAATAAAACTAAACTAAACAAATAATAATAAACTAATAACTAAATAATTAATAATAATTAAACTAATAACTAAACTAATAAACTAATAACTTAAACTAATAACTAATAACTAAATAAATAAATAACTAATAACATAAATAACCTAATAATAACTAATAACTAAAAACTAAATAACTAACTAATAAAAACCTAAATAACTAAAGCTAAATAAAAAGTAATAAACCAATAATAATAATTAATAATAAAGCTAATAATAAATAATAATTAATAATTAATAAAACTAAAAACTAATAACCTAATAATATTAATAATTAATTAATAATAACTAAATAACTAAACTAAACCTAATAAAAAACTAAAAAATAATAAAACTAAAACTAAATAATAATAAAGTAACTAATAAAACTAAACTAATAAACTAATAAAAACTAAATAAACTAACTAAACTAATAAACTAAATAATAATAACTAATAAATAATAACTAATAAACTAATAACTAAAACTAATAATAACTAACTAAACCTAATAACTAAATAACTAATAAAACTAAACTAATAAATAAATAAATAAAATAATAATAATAATAATAAACTAAATAACTAATAATTAACTAAAAAACTAATGATAGCTAATAATCAAATAAAACTAAAACTAACTATAAGTAATAAAACAAATAATAAACCTAATAAATTAATGATTAATAAACTAAACTAAACTAATAACTAATAATAACTAGATATAATAGCAAAAGCCAACAAAAAACTAAATAATAACTAAGAATAAACTAATAAAACTAATATTAATAAACTAATAAAACTAAAAACTAAAACTAATACACTAATAATTAAATAATAAACTAATAAGAATAAAATATATACTAACTAATAATAACTACTAACAATAAATTAAATAAACTAAACTAAAGTAATTAAAAAAAATTAAAAAAAACTAATCAACTAAATTAAAACTTAATAATAATAATAATAAACTAAGTAACTAATAAAACTAATAAAAATAACTAATAAGTAACCCAGCACTTACTAAAACTAAT
>CM038218.1:133237537-133313363 GCA_021442155.1 Cymbidium sinense
TTATTAATTAGTTTTTCATTTCATTATTACTTATTAGTTATTAGTTTTTATTATTTTATTATTATTACTAAATTTAATTACTTATTTAGTTTAGTTATTTTAGTTAGTTTTTTAGTTTTATTAATTATTATTAGTTAGTTTTTAGTTTTTAGTTTAGTTTAGTTAGCTATTTAGTTAATAGCTTTAGTTTTAGTTATTTTGTTATTTAGTTATTAGTTAGTTATTAGTTAGTTTTTTAGTTATTATTACTTTATTAGTTAATTAGTTTTTATTAGTTTTATTAGTTTTTAGTTTATTAGTTATTATTAGTTAAGTTATTAGTTTTTGTATTAGTTTTTATTATTATTTAGTTATTTTTATTTGTTTGGTTATTTTATTATTTTTTAGTTTTAGTTTAGTTATTTAGTTATTAGTTTTAGGTTTCTATTATTAATTAGTTTTATTATTTAGTTTATTGTTTTAATTAGTTAGTTATTAGTTTATATATTGTTTTTACTTTATTATTTAGTTTATTAGTTTTTAGCTATTAGTTTTAGTTCTTAGTTTTAGTTATTAGTTTTATTAGTTTTATTATATTATTATTTGTTAGTTAGTTTTATTTTATTAGTTTAGTTATTTAGATTTATTATTATTTATTAGTTAGTTTTATTTTATTTAGTTTAGTTTTTATTTTATTAGTTTATTATTACTATTATTATTATTAGTTTTTTTATTAGTTTCTAGTTAGTTATTTTAGTTTAGTTATTAGTTTAATTAATTTATTAGTTAGTTTTTATTAGTTTTATTATTTATTTATTAGTTTATTATTATTATGTTTATTACTTATTAGTTAGTTAGTAATTATTAGTTAGTTATTAATTTGTTATTAGTTTATTAGTTTAGTTATTAGTTATTAGCTATTAGTTTTTATTAATTAGCTATTTGTTAGTTATTAGTTTAGTTATTATTTAGGTTTAGTTAGTTTTAGTTATTAGTTAGCTTTTAGTTTTTATTAGTTATTAGTTAGTTTTATTAGTTATTATTATTATTAGTTGTTACTTTAATTTCTTTATTATTTTATTATTAGTTAGTTATTTTATTTTATTTTGTTAGTTATTAGCTTTAGTTATTATTATTAGTCTTTTAGTTTACTTATTATTAGTTATTACCATTATATTTATTTATTAGGTAGTTTTTGTTTAGTTAGTTATTTATTATTAGTTTTTAGTTTTTTTATTATTAGTTAGTTTGTTTTCTTATTAGTTTATTAGTTATTAGTTACTATTAATTAGTTATTTAGTTTTGTTATTATTACTTAGTTATTATTAGTTATTAGTTAGTTAGTTTTTAGTTTATTAGTTTAGTTTAGTTTTTTAGTTTAGTTTAATCATTAGTTATTTAATTTTTATTATTAGATTTTTATTTTTAGTTAGTTTTAGTTATTAGTTTATTAGTTAGTTTTTCATTTAGTTAGTTTATTTAGTTAGTATTATTTTATTTATTATTATTATTATTATTATTATTATTATTATTATTAGTTTATTATTAGTTATTAGTTTATTAATTTTTAGTAATTTATTTTGTTAATTGGTTTAGCTTATTAGTTTACTATTAATTAGTTTTAGTTTATTAGTTTTGTTAGTTATTTAGTTATTAGTTTTATTAGTTTATTAGTTTATTAATTTTATTAGTTTTTTATTTATTAGTTATTTATTAGTTAGTTTATTAGATTATTTAGTTATTAGTTTATTAGGTTTTTAGTTAGTTTAGTTATTTAATTTTATTAGGTTTATTATTAGTTATCTTAGTTTTTTATTTATTTTTTATTAGTTTTATTATTAAGTTATTATTATTAGTTATTAGTTATTATTACTTATTATTAATTATTATTGGTTATTAGTTTAGCGTTTAGTTTATTAGTTAGTTAGTTAATAATTATTATTTATTATATTATAAGTTTTTTAGTTTTATTAGTTATTTATTAGTTTAGTTTTATTAGTAATTAGTTAGTTATTATTATAGTTATTAGTTTTTAGTTTTAGTTAGTTTTATTATTAGTATTAGTTATTATTTAGATATTATATTTATTAGTTATTATTATTAGTTTTATTAGTTATTTAGATTAGTTATTATTATTAGTTTTAATTTATTAGTTCATTAGTTTTTTTTAGTTTTTTAGGATTTATTATTAGTTAGTTTATTTAGTTTGATTAGTTATTAATTTAATTATTTAGTTTATTATTATAAGTTATTTTTAGTTAGTTTATTAGTTAGTTAGTCCAGTTTATTTTTATTATTAATAATAATTAGTTTTTTGTTTAGTTAATTTTATTAGGTTTTAGCTTTTATTTAGTTATTAGTTTTTTAGTTTATTATTAGTTTGTTTTATTAGGTTTTATTAGCTATTAGTTAGTTTTATTTATTAGTTATTATTATTTTATTATTTTTATTAGGTTATTAGTTATTATTTAGTTATTATTTTAGTTTATTTATTAGTTATTTATTAGTTAGTTAGTTTTAATTTTATTAGTAATTTTTATTATTGTTATGACTATTAGTTTAGTTATTATTTAGTTATTAGTTTTTATTTTTTAGTTTATTAGTTTTTAGTTTTAGTTTATTATTATTATTAGTTATAAGTTTATTAGTTATTATTTAGTATTAGTTTTATTTATTATATCTAGTTATTATTATTAGTTTATTAGTTTATTATTTTAGTTTATTAGTTTAGTTTAGTTATTAGTAGTTATTAGTGTTTATTATTAGTATTGTATTAGTTAGTCAACTTTTATTATTTATTAGTTTATCAAGTTTGTTAGCCATTCATTTATTATTATTAGTTATTAGTTAGTTATTTTATTATTACTAGTTATTAGTTAGTCATTTATTATTATTTAGTTTTATTAGTTATTTTAGTTAGTTAGTTAGTTTTATTATTTAGTTATTATTTATTATTAGTTTTAATTAGTAGTTAGTTAGTTTATATTTAGTATTAGTTATATTATTAATTTTATTTTATTATTAATTTAGTTATTAGTTTTAGTTTTAGTTTTAGTTATTATTTAGGTTTAGTTATTATTTATTAGTCTTTATTAGTTTAAGTATTATTAGTTTATTATTAATAGTTATTAGTTTTATTGGTTTAGTTATTGGTTGTTATTAGTTTAGTTATTTATTTAGTTGTTATTGTTTGTTATTAGTTATTAGTTATTAGTTAGTTAGTTTTATTAATTAGTTTTAGTTTTAGTTAGTTTTATTAATTTATTAGTTATTTTAGTTATTACTTATTTGTTATTTAGTTTATTAGTTTATAATATTATTATTATTATTTATTTTAATTTTTATTATTAGTTGTTAGATAGTTTAGTTATTAGTTTATTATTTAGTTATTAGTTTGTTATTAATTAGTTTAGTTATTTATTATTAGTTATTATTTATTAATTATTATTAGTTAGTTTATTTAGTTTTTATTAGTTTATTAGTTTAGTTTTATTAGTTAGTTAATTATTATTTAGTTTTAATTTTTGTTAGATTTTGTTTAGTTATGTAATTATTATTAGTTAGTTATAAATATTATTAGGTTATATGTTTTTAGTTTTATTAATTATTAGTTATTATTTATTATTAGTTGTACTATTAGTTATTTAGTTATTAGTTTTTATTTAGTTTTAGTTATTTAGGTTTTTAATAGTTTAGTTATTTAGTTTTTAGTTATTAGTTATTATTAGTTTAGTTATTTAGGCTATTAGTTTAATTTATTATTAGTTATTAGTTTTATTAATTAGTAATTATTGGTTTAGGTTATTAGTTTAATTATTATTAGTTATTTAATTATTAGTTATTAGTTATTATTTATTAGTTTATTATTACTGGTTTAGCTTAGTATTACTAGTTCATTATTATTACTCATTATTAGTTAGTTAGTTATAGTTATAGTTATTAGTTTAGGTTTAGTTAGTTATTATTAGTTAGTTAGTTATTATTTAGTTATTAGTTAATTATTATTAGTTAGTTTATTATTAGTTATTAGTTTATTAGTTAGTTATTAGTTATTAGTTAGTTTTATTATTATTATTAGTTTTAGTTATTAGTTATTATTAGTAAGTTAGTTTATTAGTTATTAGTTATTAGTTTTTATTAGTTTAGTTAGTTATTAGTTATTAGTTTAGTTTTTTATTAGTTAGTTTATTATTATTATTAGTTTAGTTTATTTATTATTAGTTATTAGTTTTTCATTAGTTTTTAATAGTTATTAGTTAATATTAGTTATTTATTTATTATTATTAGTTTTATTAGTTAGTTATTAGTTAATAGTTTTTTTTATTATTAATTATTAGTTTAGTTAGTTATTATTTTAGTTATAATTAGTTATTTATTAGTTATTAGTTAGTTATTTAGTTAGTTAATTTTATTAGTTAGTTTTTTAGTTTATTATTAGTTATTATTTTTTATTATTTAGTTAGTTATTAGTTTATTAGTTTAGTTATTTATTTTTTAGTTTATTTATTAGTTTATTAGTTTTAGTTATTAGTTATTAGTTTATTTTATTAGTTTAGTTATTAGTTATTTAGTTTATTATTAGTTATTTTTTTAGTTTTTTTAGTTATTAGTTATTATTAGTTATTATTAATTATTAGTTTTAGTTATTAATTATTTTAGTTAGTTAGTTTTAGTTATTAATTTATTAGTTATTATTTTATTAGTTATTAGTTAATTAGTTATTATTAGTTTTAGTTATTTAGTTTATTAGTTTAGTTATTTATTTAGTTATTAGTTTATTAGTTTAGTTATTAGTTATTATTAGTTATTAAGTTTATTAGTTAGTTATTTTATTATTATTATAAGTTATTATTAGTTTATTAGTTTTTTATTAGTTTTATTAGTTATTAGTTAGTTCTTTAGTTTAGCTTATTAGTTATTTTAGTTAATAGTTTTATTAGTTTTATTATTAATTAGTTATTATTATTAGTTTATTAGTTATTTAGTTATTAGTTATTAGTTATTATTAGTTATTAGTTTATTAGTTTATCAGTTTTTATTTATTATTAGTTATTATTACTTAATAATTTTAATTAATTTTTTTAGTTAGTTATTATTAGTTTTAGGTTAGTTATTTAGTTAGTTAGTTATTTTTGTTATTAGTTATTAGTTATTAGTTAATTAGTTTTTTAATATTTTATTTAGTTTTAATTTGTTATTATTTTAATTATTATTAGTTAGTTTTTAGTTTAGTTATTATTAGGTTTATTAGTTATTAGTTTTATTATTAATTAGTTATTTATTATTATTATTAGTTATTAGTTATTTATATGTTAGTTGTTAGTTTTATTATTAGTTTTATTATTATTAGTTTTATTATTAATAGTTTTATTTAGTTATTACTAGTTTTAGTTAGTTATTATTAGTTTAAGTTAGTTATTGTTTATTATTTATTAGTTATTAGTTATTAGTTTAGTTATTGATAGTTTTGATATTTTTATTAGTTTTATTAGTTTATTTATTAGTTTTTAGTTTATTAGTTATTATTTAGTTTATAGTTTATTATTTAGTTGGTTTTAGTTATAATTAATATTTTTTAATTATTAGTTTATTTTTATTAGTATTATTAGATATTATTTAATTATTATTAGTTTTAGTTATTAGTTAGTTAGTTTTAATTATTAGTTTTTATTAGTTTAGTAATTAGTTAGTTATTAGTTTATTACTTTATTAGTTATTAGTTTTAGTTTAGTTAGTTATTTATTTATTAGTTATTAGTTATTAGTTAGTTTTTTAGTCATTAGTTTAGTTATTTAGTTATTTATTTTTATTAGTTTTATTAGTTTTAGTTAGTTTTATTAGTTTTAGTTTAGCTTTATTAGGTTTATTATTATTAGTTTTTAGCTTAGTTATTTAGCTTTAGTTATTAGTTATTATTAGTTAGTTTAATTAGTTAGTTATTATTATAAGTTTATTTTAATTAGTTTATTTTATTAATTAGTTAGTTATTATTATTATTAGTTATTTAGTTATTAGTTTCATTTTATTTAGTTTTTAGTTATTATTTTAGTTATTATTTATTATTTATTATTAGTTAGTTTTATTAGTTTATTAGTTATTAGTTTATTATCAGTTAATTATTTATTGGTTTTTTTATCAGCTTTATTAGTTTTAGTTTTTAGCTTATTAGTTTATTTATTAGGTTTTATTAGTTATTAGTTATTAGTTTAGTTTTTTAGTTATTATTTTTAGTTATTATTAGTTTTTAGTTATTAGTTTATTTATTATTAGTTATTATTTTAGGGTTTACTTATTTATTAATTTAGTGTTTTAGTTAGTTATTATTATTATTAGTTAGTTTAGTTAGTTTTTAATTATTAGTTAGTTCAATTATTAGTTTATTAGTTCTAGTTTTTTAGTTAGTTATTATTAGTTATTAGCTTAGTTATTATTAGTTAGTTATTAGTTATTAATTAGTTATTATGTTTATTATTAATTATTAGTTAATAGTTTTAATAAGTTTTTAGTTTAGTTATTATTATTTAGTTTGTTTAGTTATTAGTTTTTAGTTAGTTATTAGTTATTATTATTATTAAGTTTTTAGTTTATTATTATTTTAGTTATTATTATTTATTTAGTTATTAGTTATTATTATTAGTTTAATTATTAGTTTATTAGTTTTTTAGTTTATTTATTAGTTTAGTTATTAGTTAGTTATTAGTTATTAGTTTAGTTATTAGGTTTTATTAGTTTTATTAGTTTTAGTTTTATTAGTGATTAGTTTTATTAGTTTTAGTTAGTTATTATTATTATTATTATTATTAGTTTTAGTTATTAATTTAGTTAGTTTAGTTTTTATTATTTAATTTTAGCTATTAGTTTTAGTTAGTTATTAGTTTATTAGTTAGTTATTTAGTTTTTTTTTATTTTTATTATTTAGTTTATCAGGTTTTATTAGTTATTAGTTAGTTATTTAGTTATTAGTTATTAGTTTTTAGTTTTAGTTTATTAGTATATTATTCTTTTATTAGTTTATTAGTTATTATTTAGTTATTTAATTTTATTATTAGTTAGTTATTATTAGTTTTATTAGTTTATATTATTTATTAGGTTTAGTTTAGTTAGTTTTATTTAGTTATTAGTTTATTATTTGTTATTTGTTAGTTATTAGTTTATTAATTATTAGTTTAGTTTTATTATTAGTTTTCTTAGTTATTAGGTTATTTATTTATTAGTTATTAGTTCGTTATTATTAGTTATTATTAGTTTAGTTTATTTAGTTTTTAGTTAGTTATTATAAGTTTAGTTAGTTTTAGTTATTTTAGGTATTAGTTTATTAGTTAGTTTTATTTAGTTTTAGTTATTAGTTTTATTATTTATTAATTATTAGTTTAATTATTTATTCTTTAGTTTATTATTTATTAGCTGTTTATTAATTTAGTTTTTTAGTTAGTCATTATTATTATTAGTTAGTTTAGTTAGGTTTCAGTTATTAGTTAGTTTAGTTATTAGTTTATTAGTTCTAATTTTTTAGTTAGTTATTATTAGTTAGTTATTAACTATTAATTAGTTATTAGTTATTAGTTAGTTATTTAGTTTATTATTAGTTATTAGTTTTATTAGGTTTTAGTTTATTATTATTTATTTAGTTTAGTTATTAGTTTTTAGTTAGTTATTAGTTATTATTATTATTTAGTTCTTAGTTTATTATTATTTTAGTTTTTATTAGTTATTTAGTTATTACTTACTATTATTATTATAGTTATTAGTTTAGTTACTAAGTTTTATTAATGATTAGTTTTATTAGTTTTAGTTAGTTATAATTATTATTAGTTTTAGTTATTAGTTATTAATTTAGTTAGTTTAGATTTTATTTTTTAGTTTTAGCTTTTTGTTTTAGTTAGTTATTAGTTTATTAGTTATTTAGTTATTTATAATTTTTTATTTAGTTTATTAGGTTTTTTATATATTAGTTAGTTATGTAGTTATTAGTTTATTAGTTAGTTAGTTTATTATTTAGTTATTAGTTTATTAGTTTTTAGTTATTAGTTAATTAGTTTTTTTAGTTATTAGATTTCATTTATTAGTTTATTATTTAATTATTATTAGTTTTATTAGTTTATATTAGTTATTAGGTTTAGTTTAGTTAGTTTTATTTAGTTATTAGTTTATTATTTATTATTAGTTAGTTATTAGTTTAGTTTAGTTTATTTAGTTTTTAGTTAGTTATTATTAGTTTAGTATATTTTAGTTAGTTTATGTATTAGTTTATTAGTTATTTATTACTTAGTTTTATTTAGTTTTAGTTATTAGCTTTATTATTTATTAGTTATTAGTTTAGATATTTATTTTTTAGTTTATTATTTATTAGTTTTTTAGTTTTATTAGGTTATTTAGTTTTTAGTTAATTAGTTTATTATTATTAGTTTTATTAATTATTTTTATTAGTTAGTTAGTTATTTAGTTATTAGTTATTAGTTTAGTTAGTTTTTATTAGTTATTAGTTTTAATATTAGTTTTAGTTATTAGTTAGTTTTATTAGTTTAGTTATTGGTTTAGTTAGTTATTAGTTTTATTAGTTTTTTTATTATTTTATTAGATTTTAGTTAGTTATTATTTAGTTTTTAGTTTATTAGTTTTAGTTTATTAGTTATTTAGGTTTTAGATTATTAGTTATTAGTTTAGGTTTTAATTATTATTAATAATTTATTTAGTTATCAGTTTTATTAGTTTTAGGTTTTGTTCGAGTTAGTTATTTAGGTTTTGTTAATTATTATTTGTTAGTTATTAGTCTATTTTAGTTATTAACAGTATTTAGTTTATTATTATTAGTTAATTATTAGTTAGTTTAGTTAGTTTTATTATTATAATTAGTTATTAGTTAGTTTTATTAGGTTATTAGTTTATTAGTTTATTAGTTAGTTAGTTTTAGTTTTGTTTTTAGTTATTTTATTAATTTATTCTTAGTTATTAGTTTATTATTGTATTAGTTATTATTATTAGTTTAGTGATAATTTTTATAAGTTATTTATTAGTTATTTTTAGTTAGTTATTATTAGTTATTATTATTAGTTAGTTATCATTATTATTATTAGTTTATTAGTTTTATTAGGTTTAATTATTAGATTTATTAGTTAGTTTTATTATTTAATTTTAATTATTTATTAGTTTTTAGTTAGTTTTATTAGTTTAGTTAGTTAGTTTTAGTTATTTTATTAGTTGTTAGTTAGTTAGTTAGTTATTTATTAATTATTAGTTAGTTTTAATTATTATTTTAGGTTATTAGTTTAGTTATTATTAGTTTAGATGTTTATTATTAGTTATTACTTATTTAGTTTAGTTACTTTTTTTATTATTATTAGTTATTATTAGTTAGTTATTAATGTATTAGTAATTAGTTAGTTAGTTATTAGTTATTAGTTATTTAGTTATTTAGTTTAATTATTAATTTAGTTATTATTATTAGTTATTAGTTATTAATTTAGTTTTTAATTTAGTTATTATTAGTTATTAGTTTAGTTTTATTAGTTTTAGTTAGTTATTAGTTTTATTAGCTAATTTTAGTCAGTTATTAATATTAATTATTAGTTAGTTAATTATTAGTTTTATTAGGTTTTAGCTTTAGTTATTAGTTAGTTTAGTTTATTAGTTCATTTTATTAGTTATTATTAGTTTAGTTTTAGCTATTTTTAGTTACTTTTAGTTTTAGTTTTAGTTATTAGTTTTTAATAGTTAGTTAATTTTAGTTATTAGGTTTTTTAGTTTTTGTTCATTTTAGTTATTAGTTATTAGTTAGTTATTTATTAGTTTAGTTTTATTAGTTATTAGTTTAGTTATTATTAGCTATTTAGTTATTAGTTATTAGTTTATTTAGTTATTATTAGTTTTAGTTTATTTATTAGTTAGTTTATTAATTTTACTTATTTTTAGGTTTAGTTTTTAGGTTTAATTTTTATTAGTTATTAGTTTAGTTATTAGTTTTCTAGTTTAGTTATTAGTTTAGTTATTAGTTAGTTAATTAGTTTTTAGTTAGTCAGTTTTTATTACTTATTAGTGTATTAGTTATTAGTTAGTTATTATTTTATTAGTTTACTAGTTTAATAGTTTTTAGTTTATTTAGTTTTAGTTTATTATTTTATTAATTTTAGTTAGTTAGTTTTATTAGTTATTATTAGTTATTTATTTTTAGTTTTTAGTTAGTTATTTATTTAGTTATTATTATTATTAGTTAGTTATTTTTTTATTACATGTTTATTAGTTTTGTTAGTTTATTAGTTTATTAATTTAGTTAATTATTTTTATTAATTATTAGTTATTAGTTTAGTTAGTTTATTTATTAGTTATTAATTTATTAGTTAGCTAGTTTTATTATTAGTTTAGTTATTTAATTTAGTTTTTTAGTTTTATTTATTAGTTAGTTAGTTAGTTAGTTAATATTATTATTAGTTTTAGTTTTTCTTTATTAGTTAGTTTTATTAATTATGAGTTAGTTATTAGTTTATTAGGTTAATTATCAGTTAGTTATTAGTTTTTTTAATTAGGTTTAGTTTTATTAGTTATTTTAATTTTATAGTTTATTAGCTTCTTATTATTAGTTTAGTTATTATTAGTTATTTAGTTTATTATTATCTATTAGTTAGTATTATTAGCTAGTTAGTTAGTTTAGTTAGTTCTTTTTAGTTATTAGTTTATTATTATTAGTTACTTTTAGTTATTATTATTATTAGTTAGTTAATATTAGTTTAGTTTATTTTTAGTTCATTAATTTAGTTTTATTAGTTCATTAGTTAGTTAGTTATTATTATTATTATTAGTCATTAGGTTTTATTAATTTAGTTATTTATTATTATTATTATTATTATTTTTTAGTTTTTCTTAGTTTTCTTAGTTAGTTAGTTAGTTTACTAGTTATTAGTTTATTTAGTTATTAGTTTAGTTATTATTTTATTATTTAGCTAGTTAATATTAGTTTTTGTTATTAGTTAGTTATTTAGTTATTAGTTTTATTAGTTTAGTTATTAGTTATTAGTTATTTATTATTTTTATTATTAGTTATTTTAGTTATTATTATTTGTTTAGTTATTAGTTAGTTATTTATTATTATTTTAGTTATTTAGTCATTTAGTTTAATTAGTTTTTAGTTATTATTAGTTTTTTATTAGTTTTATTAGTTATTATTAGTTTAGTTATTAGTTTTTTAGTTTTTTAGTTATTAGTTTTTATTATTAGTTAGTTTTTTAGTTTATTAGTTAGTTATTATAGTTATTAGTTTATTATTATTAGTTTTTTAGGTTTATTAGTTATTAGTTTAGTTAATTTAATTATTAGTTTAGTTTTAGTTATTTATTCAGTTTATTATTTAGTTATTATTATTAGCTTTATTAATTAGTAGTTTTATTTATTATTTTAGTTATTAGTTATTAATTTATTAGTTATTTTTATTATTAGTTTTTAGATATTAGTTTTGGTTATTATTATTAGTTAGTTATTAGTTAGTTTAATTATTAATTAGTTATTTATTTGTTTATTTGTTTAGGTATTAAGTTTTATTAGTTATAATATATTAGTTATTAGTTTAGTTTATTAGTTTATTATTTTTTAATTAATTTACTTTTATTATTATTATTTAATAGTTTAGTTATTAGTTTTAGTTTGCTTTTTATTTATTAGTTATTATTAGTTAGTTATTAGTTTATTAATTTATTATTAGTTATTAGTAGTTATTAGTTTTATTAGTTAGTTACTAGTTTAGTTTATTAGTTAGTTATTACTAGTTAAATTAGTTTAGTTAGTTGTTATTATTATTAGTTATTAGTTATTTAGTTAGTTATTATTAGTTATTATTAGTTAGTTTTTATATTTTATTAGTTTTTTAGTTAGTTTATTAGTTATTACTTAGTTAGTTTATTATTAGTTAGTTATTCATTTTAGTTTATTAGTTTTTTTATTGTTTAGTTTACTTATTAATTAGTTATTTGTTATTTATTTTATTATTAGTTTTTAGTTTTTAGTGTTATTTATTATTATTATTAGTTTATTAGTTTTAGGTTTAGGTTTATTAGTTTTATTAATTTATTTTATTTGTTATTAGTTTATTAGTTTTTAGTTTTATTAGTTGGTTATTATTATTATTATTTATTATTAGTTTAGTTATTTTATTAATTTATTATTAGTTAGTAGTTAGTTAGTTAATATTATTACTTTTTTAGTTTGGTTATTAGTTATTAGTTTATTTAGTTTTTATTAGTTTTATTATTAGTTTATTAGTTTAATTATTATTAGTTAATTTTTAGTTTATTAGTTATTAGTTTAGTTAGTTTTATTAGTTAGTTTATTTATTAGTTTATTATTAATTTACTATTTTAGTTTTTAGTTATTTATTTAGTTATTATTATTAGTTATTAGGTTAGTTATTATAAGTTTAATTATTTATTAGTTTATTATTATTAGTTATTAGTTATAATTAGTTAGTTAGTTTTTATTAGTTTATTAGTTTATTATTAGTTTTTGTTAGTTATTTATTAGTTAGTTAGTTTTATTAGTTAGTTTTATTAGTTTATTAGTTTTTTAGATTTTATTAGTTATTAGTTTTATTTAGTTATTTAGTTTTAGTTTATTAGTTTAAGTTTTGTTTAGTTTACTAATTTTATTATTAGTTATTTAGTTAGTTATTAGTTTTGTTAGTTATATTAGTTATTACTAGTTTATTAGTTTAGTTATTATTATTATTAGTTTTAGTTAGTTATTTTGTTAGTTATTATTTGTTAGTCATTAATTTATTAGTTTACTTATTATTAGTTAGTAAGTTATTAGTTTATTAGGTTATTAGTTTAGTTTTTGAGGTTTATTATTAGTTTAGTTAGTTATTAGTTTTTTTAGTTAGTTTATTAGTTATTAGTTTAATTATTAGTTAGTTTATTAGTTTTATTAGTTTTAGTTATTAGTTTTATTTAATTATTAGTTTATTATTATTTTTAGTTAGTTAGTTTATTAGTTTATTAGTTTAGTTTATTATTAGTTAGTTTAGTTAGCTATTAGTTATTAGGTTTAATTATTATTAGTTAGTTATTTAATTAGTATTTTAGTTCTGTTATTAGCTTCAGTTTAGTTATTAGTTATTATTATTATTAGGTTTATTAGTTTTATTTAGTTAGTTATTAGTTAGTTTTAGTTTATTACTTATTAGTTATTAGTTAGTTTAATTAATTATTAGTTAGTTATTAATTTTAGTTTTTAGTTTAGTTAGTTATTAGTTAGCTAGTTTTAGTTTTAGTTTTTATTTATTATTTAGTTAGTTAGTTTTTTAAGTTTATTAGTTAGGTTATTTTATTAGTTAGGTTTATTATTTTTAGTTAATTTTATTAGGTTATTAGATTTAGTTATTAATTTATTAGTTATTAATTTAGTTTAGTTATTAGTTAATAGTTTATTAGTTTTTATTAGTTAGTTATTAGTTAGTTTAGTTTAGTTATTTATTATTAGTTATTAGTTGTTAGTTTTAGTTATTAGTTATTAGTTTTTATTTAGTTTTTATTATTTATTTAGTTTATTAAATTTTAGTTATTAATTTTAGTTATTATTATTATTATTATTTTTTATTTATTAATTTATTTAGTTAGTTATTAGTTTAATTATTAGTTTTTATTAGTTTTATTTGGTTATTATGAGTTTTATTATTTTTTTAGCTAGTTTAGTTAGTTTTATTATTAGTTATTATTTTATTAGTTTTATTAGTTTTAGTTTTTAGTTATTATTATGAATTATTAGTTATTACTATTAGTTATGTTTTGGTTTTATTATTAGTTATTAGTTATTAGTTTTTATTATCTTATTATTATTAATTAGTTTTATTAGTTATTTAGTTTTATTATTTTAGTTAGTTATTTAGTTTTATTAGTTATTATTAGTTAGTTTTTAGTTTTTAGTTTAGTTATGTTAGTTATTTAGCTATTAATTTTAGTTTTAGTTATTTAGTTATTAGTTAGTTTTATTAGTTTATTATTTATTAATTTTATTAGTTAGTTTTTTAGTTATTATTAGTTTATTAGTTACTTAAGTTTTTATTAGTTTTTTTTTACTTTAATTAGTTAGTTTGGTTTACTTATTTATTTATTAGTGTTATTAGTTAGTTTTATTAGTTTATTAGTGTTATTAGTTATTATTAGTTAAGTTATTAGTTTTTATTATTAGTTAGTTATTATTATTAGTTAGGTTATTTTATTAATTATTAGTTTTAGTTTAGTTATTTAGTTATCAGTTTTAAGATTAAATTATTAATTAGTTACTTAGATATTTATTTATTTTATTATTTAATTTATTATTTTAGTTAGTTAGTTATTAGTCTAGTTATTAGTTGTAGTTTATTAGTTTTTAGTTATTAGTTTTAGTTATTAGTTTTATTAGTTTTATTATATTGTTATTAGTTAGTTAGTTTTATTTTATTAGTTTTGTTATTTAGTTTTATTATTATTTATTAATTAGTTTTTTTTATTTTGTTTAGTTATTAGTTTTATTAGTTTTTTTTATTATTATTATAATTATAATTATTATTATTATTTATTAAGTTAGTTTTTATTAGTTATTATTATTAGTTGAGTTATTTAATTATTATTTTAGTTTTAGTTATTAATTTTTTAGGTATTATTTGTTTTATTTTTAGTTATTAGTTAGTTAGTTTAGTTATTTTTTATTTTAGTTATTAGTTTAGTTATTATTTATTATTAATTAGTTAGTTATTATTAGTTTTAATTTATTAGTTATTACTTTTTTTAGTTATTAGTTTAGTTATTAGTTAGGCTATTAGTTAGTTTTTATTTAGTTATTATTAGTTTTATTTATTTAGTTATTAGTTTTATAAGTTATTTATTAGTTAGTTAGTCATTAGTTATTATTATTAGTTTAGTTAGTTTTTTAGTTATTATCATTTATTATTTTTTATTATTAGTTATTAGTTTAGTTATTTAGTTAGTTTTATTAGTATAGTTATTTAGTTTATTAGTTATTTAGTTAGTTTTATTATTAGGTTTAATTTTTTACTTATTAGTTTTTTATTAGTTTTTTATTTTATTAGTTTAGTTATTTAGTTTAGTTATTTATTATTAGTTTAGATAGTTATTTTATTATTTATTAGTTAGTTAGTTATTTAGTTTAGTTATTAGTTTAGTTATTAATTTTAGTTATTAATTATTATTTATTAATTAGTTTTTAATAGTTTTCTTATTTATTTATTAGTTTATTATTATTAGGTTTATTAATTATTAGTTAGTTAGTTATTAGTTTATTATTAGTTTATTAGTTTAGTTATTAGTTATTAGTTATTAGTTTTTATTAGTTAGTTATTACTTAGTTATTAGTTTAGTTATTATTTAGGTTTAGTTAGTTTTAGTTATTAGTTAGTTTTTAGTTTTTATTAGTTATTAGTTAGTTTTATTGGATATTATTATTGTTAGTTATTAGTTATTAGTTTTAGTTATTAGTTAGTTTTTAGTTTTTAGTTTTTATAAGTTATTAGTTAGTTTTATTAGATATTATTATTATTAGTTATTAGTTTATTTACTTTTATTATATATTATTAGTTATTAGTTTAGTTAATATATTAATTAGTTTATTTATTAATTTTAGTTATTAATTATTATTTATTAGTTATTTTTTATTAGTTTTATTATTTATTTATTAGTTTATTATTATTAGGTTTATTAGTTATTAGTTAGTTAGTTATTATTAGTTAGTTATTAGTTTATTATTAGTTTATTAGTTTGGTTTGTTATTAGTTATTAGTTTTTATTAGTTAGTTATTACTTAGTTATTAGTTTAGTTATTATTTAGGTTTAGTTAGTTTTAGTTATTAGTTAGATTTTAGTTTTTATTAGTTATTAGTTAGTTTTATTAGTTATTATTAGTTATTAATATATTTACTTTTATCATTTATTATTAGTTACTTAGTTATTTTATTTAGTTTTATTAGTTATTACTTTTTAGTTATTATTATTAGTTTTTAGTTTAGTTTATTAGTTTAGTTATTATTAGTTAGTTAGTTTTCGTTTGGTTAGTTATTTATTATTAGTTAGTTAGTTTATATATTAGTTTATTAGTTATTAGTTATTATTAGTTAGTTATTTAGTGTAGTTATTATTAGTTATTTATTATTAGTTATTAGTTAGTTAGTTTTTAGTTTATTTTAGTTTATTAGTTTAGTTTAGTTATTTAGTTTAGTTTAGTTATTTAGTTTTTATTATTAGGTTTTTAGTTTTTAGTTAGTTTTAATTATTAGTTTATTAGTTAGTTTTAGTTTAGTTAGTTTATTTAGTTATTTTTATTTTATTAGATAGTTATTTAGTTTAGTTACTAGTTTAGTTAGTTTGGTTATTAGTTTTATTTATTTGTTATTATTAATTAGTTAGTTTTTATTAGTTTTATTATTTATTTATTTATTTATCAGTTTATTAGTTATTAGGTTTATTAGTTATTAGTTAGTTAGTTATTATTAGTTATTAGTTTATTATTAGTTTATTAGTTTAGTTATTAGTTATTAGTTTTATTAGTTAGTTATTAGTTTAGTTATTATTTAGGTTTAGTTACTTTTAGTTATTAGTTAGTTTTTAGTTATTATTAGTCATTACTTAGTTTTATTAGTTATTATTATTATTAGTTATTAGTTTATTTACTTTTATTATTTATTATTAATTAGTTAATTAGTTATTTTATTTAGTTTTATTAGTTATTAGTTTTTAGTTATAATTATTAGTTTTTTAGTTTAGTTTATTAGTTAGTTATTTGTTATTAGTTTAGTTATTATTAGTTAGTTAGTTTTAATTTAGTTATTTATTATTAGTTTTTAGTTTTTTTATTATTAGGTAGTTAGCTTAGTCATTAGTTATTTTTAATTAATTATTTAGTTTAGTTATTATTAGTTAGTTAATTTTTATTTTATCAGTTTAGTTTATTAGTAATTTAGTTTCTTTGTTTAGTTTAATTTTTTAATTTAGTTTAGATATTAGTTATTTAGTTTTTATTATTACGTTTCTAGTTTTTAGTAAGTTTTAGTTATTAGTGTATTTGTTAGTGTTTGGCTTACTTAGTTTATTAGTAGATTTTATTTTATTAGTTATTATTATTAGTTTATTATTAATATTATTAGTTATTATTAATAATTAGTAGTTTATTAGGTTTATTAGTTTAGTTTATTAGTTAGTTATTAGTTAGTTTTAGTTTATTAGTTTTATTAGTTTTATTAGTTATTTAGTTATTAGTTTTATTAGTTTATTAGTTTAATTTGTTTTTTATTAGTTTTTTATTAGTGGGTTATTTATTAGCTAGTTTATTTAGTTATTAGTTTATTAAGTTTTTAGTTAGTTTAGTTATTTAGTTTTATTAAGTTTATTATTAGTTATTTTAGTTATTTATTTATTTTTTATTAGTTTTATTATTTAGTTATTATTATTAGTTATTAGTTTAGCTTTTAGTTTATTAGTCATTATTTATTTTATAATTAGTTTAATTATTAGTTTTTTAGTTTTATTAGTTATTTATTAGTTTAGTTTTTATTAGTTATTAGTTAGCTATTATTAGTTTTAGTTATTATTAGTTAGTTTTCGTTAGTTTATTATTAGTTATTAGTTATTAGTTTTAGTTTGGTTATTTATTTATTAGTTATTATTATTAGTTTTATTAGTTATTTAGTTTAGTTATTATTATTATTAGTTTTAGTTTATTAGTTTATTAGTTTATTAGTTTCTTAGGTTTTATTATTATTAGTTAGTTAAGTTAGTTTTATTAGTTAGTAGTTTAGTTATTTAGTTTATTATTATTATTTATTATTAGTTAGTTTATTAGTTAGTTAGTTTAGTTTATTTTTATTATTATTAGTTATTAGTTTATTAGTTTAGTTAGTTTTATTAGTTATTAGTTTTTATTTAGTTATTAGTTTTTTAGTCTATTATTAGTTTATATTATTAGGTTTTATTATTTATTAGCTAGTTTTAGTTATTAGTTATTATTAGTTTTATTATTTTTATTAGGTTATTTGTTTATTAGTTATTATTTAGTTAATAGTTAAGTTATTATTAGTAAGTTTAGTTATTCATTTTTAGGTTATTTGTTTAGTTTATTAGCTATTAGTTTAGTTATTATTAGTTTATTAGTTATTTAGTTTATTTATTAGTTAGTTAGTTTTAATTTTATTAGTTATTATTATTATTAGTTTAGTTATTTTTTAGTTATTAGTTTATTAGTTTTCTTAGTTTTTTAGTTTATTAGTTTAGGTTATTATTATTTATTAGTTTTATTAGTTTATTATTAGTTATTATTTGGTTTTTATTAGTTTTAGTTATGATATCTAGTTATTATTATTAGTTATTAGTTTTTTAATTTATTATTATTAGTTATTAGTTTAGTTTATTAGTTATTAGTTTTTATTAGTTAGTTAATTAGTCTAGCTTTTATTATTTATTAGTTTAATAGTTAGGTTTTTTAGTTAGTTATTAGTTATTAGTTTTATTAATCATTAGTTATTAGTTTATTTAGTTTATTATTATTAATTATTAGTTAGTTATTTATTGTTAGTTTAGTTTTATTAGTTATTTAGTTATTAAGTTTAGTTAGTTATTATTAGTTCTTAGTTATTAGCCTCTTAATTAGTTTAGTTTAGTTAGTTAGTTTATTTATTTTTTATTAGCTATTAGTTATTATTATTAGTTTTAGTTTTATTAGTTATTAATTTAGTTATTAATTATTAGTTATTAGTTTTAGTTATTATTAGGTTTAGGTTTAGGTTTAGTTATTAGTTAGTTATTAGTTTTATTAATTTATTATTATTAGTTTAGTTATTATTAGTTTATTAATTATTTTTTAAAAAAAAATTTATTTTTTTAAAAAAAAATTCTTTTTTTAAAGGGAACCCCATATAGGGGAATTTTATTGCTACAATAAAAGGGTTACAAGATCCTTAAAAGGGGATAAACTCAAGCAACTACTACTCAAAGAGCTACAAACAACCTAGAGAGTAAATCCCCTAGCTAAGTACAACCAAACATCTAAAAAAGAAAAAGAAAGTAAAAATTATAGATAAAGCATAAGAGAAAGCCATTGGCAGCATCAGTAGAAGATCTTGAGGATGATAAAAGTTTATGCCTCCAAGAGAGAAGGAACCTACAAAAGAATAACACAAAATCTGCAACCATGTAGAAGAAAGAGTTAGCACCATCAATGTGATACAAGTTAGTTGAAAGTAAGATAGAATAACTTGAAAAAGATATAGTTAAATATGTGGAGAAAGACTCAGGCTCAGTCACACCAAATTGGGGTAGCTGCAAACATGAGCATCCAAACTTCAAAGGAAGGGTAACATCAAACATGCTACTACTAGCCAAGGAATGGAAGAAATAATCCCTGCCATCATAGCCAACAAACCTGTGGGAAAGCGGCAACCAATGGATGAAAGTCATGTGATCTTGAATCCCTGCATACCAGACAATGGAGAGAAAGTCACCACAAATCTGAATGGCAAAGGGATGACACCACTCCTTTCTAAGATAATAAACACCAAACAATGCCAAAGTAACAGCAAAAATCATAGCCAAAAACACCCCAAACCAGAGAACCGCACCAATCATAGTTACCTGCTTACCAAGCCACGGCCACATACACATGGGAGAGAAAGACACCACAAATCTTGATAATTATATATCCTTAATATCTAATGAAGTTTAAGTTTGTTTAAATTCATGTGTTTTTGATTGTTTAATTTTAGATTAGATGTTTTGATTTAATTAAATCTTGATAATTCAATATCCTTTTAAATTAATATTTAATTCTTTTCTTTGATTATAGTTATGTAATTTAATTTTATGTTTATCATGGTTCATTTATTTGTAGTTTGATTGGATTAGATTAATTGAATTTTATTTTGATTTTAATTCAGTTTGATTTTTTGTAATTAGGATTTTATTTTTAATCTCATCCATTTGTCATGTTTATCAAATTTTGGTTTATATTTTGATTTCATGCATTGGATAGCTAATTAGTTTATCTTTTTTTTAAGTAGGTTGAATGAGATTTGATTTGATTACATATTAAATTGATGAGAGTATTTCTTAATTTAATTTGATATGATTAGCTTTATTAGTCTATGGGTTTGCTTAGGTTCAATGTGATTATGTGATTAGTTTAATTAAGAAGTGTATTTATGTTAATTATAAAAATTTATTTAATTTTCAATTTGATTTCATATTTGTTTAGGTTAATGATGTAATTAATGACTTAATAATTTAGGTTTAATTTAGGTTTTGATTAGTATTTAATTACATTTATGTTTGATTAAGTTTAAGTTTAATATATACTTGACCTAATTAGTGCATGATGGCTAGTTCAAGAAGAAAGCGTGTAGGCTTACATCTTCTTAAACAAAGTCAGCATGAGGTAGCTTGTTGGCTGCGCAGTGAGGCCTACCAAATTAACAAGGTGCTCGTCAATTTGTAATGGTCAAGTCGAAGAAAGAGTGGGGACTTACATCTGTGAGACAAGTGACCACTGGGGTGATACACTAGGAAGGTAGCACGTCAGCCCGACCTAGAGCAGCTAATGAGTGAGTGCCATGAGGGGGGGGGGGACCTTGCTCCCACATCAAAATAGCCCAAGATAAAAGATATGTGTTTGTTTATGTTGTGAAAGAAGAAATAGGATGTCGCTTCGGTTCTCTTACACCTACCCTAAACATGTAGAATAATGGATGAAATAGCATTGCATGAGCAATTATGACTCCACCAAGAAAGGATGCCCCTTGGGTTCTCTTACATCTAACTTAGTTGTACTAGTCAAAATAGGATGCCTCTTTGGTTCTCTTACACCTATCCTAATAGTACGGGAGGATCGTTTGTAGTTTGTGTTTGTGTTTTGGAGGGATAGGATGCCTCTTGGGTTCTCTAATACCTACCCTAAACACGTCATGGCAGATTCGTAATCGAAAGATACTTCTAATACATAAGATATGGAATTTGATATGGAAAGAAGTTTTATTAATAATTACTTTCAAACAAGATTTATGGGTAGTATTTCTTTAAGTTGAGCCCATTGATTGGATGCATCGAGTGCTCTCCTTTACAATTTATGAATTGATAAGATCCTCCTTGGTATGCCTTTTTATGGCATAAAGGCCTTCTTAAGTGGGTTCAAACTTGCCTCCCATTTTTCGACGAGTAACAATTGGTCTCCTTAGAACTAAAATAAGCTCTCATACTTGAAAAGCTCTAGGACGGACCAACTTGTTGTGAGGTTGAATCATTTTGGCTTTATACGACTCAAGGTTATGGCATGCCCGGAGGCGTCTCTCCTCCAAACCTTCGAGCTCTTCCAACCATAACTTGACATTCTGCTCCGTTGTGATTATACTACCCATAACTATCCTTAGTAATGGGAGTTGAACTCCTAATGGTACAACGGCTTTGGACTCATACACTAAGGAGAAATGGGTGGACTGTGTTGGAGTTCTATAGGTGGTGCGGTATGCCCACAAGGCTTCAATCAACTGTTCATGTCATTATTGTTTGTTGTCATCTAGTGTCCTCTTCAGTATTTGAATGAGAGTTTTGTTAAAGGCTTCTACTAACTCATTTGCCTGACTCTAAGCGTCCGTATGCTCTGCCTACCTGGCATAGAACAGAGCGGAGGCCAACGTACGACCTCCTTCTCCTAGAAACTGCTAGTTGTAAGTGCACCACTAGAGGAGGCAACGAACGGATCCTCCTGACATCCTCTTTGTCTGATCTTGAGAGAGGATGAAACTTGTTTTTCGTAACTAGTGGTGAAGTGATCATGGGAGACTCATCCATGGCTGATTTAGCTGCTACCTTTAGCTCTCTGGCTATCAGAGTGTTAAACCATTTGACCATACGGTTCTTGTTCCAACACTAGGTACGGGTAAGACGGTAGGAGTGCAAGCTAGACCCGTACTCAAATGTGGGGGAGGCAAGCCCTGAAACCAGGGGAGCCTTACTCTTGGAGGGTACATATGGTAGGGTGCTAACTCGCACTAGAGCAACATGGGTAACTCTAGGATGAGCTGAACTGGGCGGTACTACCAAGATATTCTTTGGAACTATAATGAAGTCATTACTTTCCTCTTCTGAGGTGATGCATCCGAATCAGATGGTAGGTCTATCCTAATGACCAGCTTCTACCCGGTCACCTTCTTCCTGCTGACTATGGTGAGGAGAATTCCCTCAGAAGTGATCCTAGCCCCTTCAAATCCCTGACCGAAATGGATCAAGTGGGTATGGTCTAGACAAGGGAAGTTAGCCTGATCTAGAGCTAGATCCATACTATGGGGGAAAGTAAAGATAAATTTATGAGAACTAGCCATTTGCACAATTGTAGTAAACTGACACTGAACTGCACTACACTAATTGAAAAGAACCTGCAATGAGAAATGAACTTGTATCAGTTTCTATCTCCATAGATTTTGAATTTTGAATTTTAAAAATTTGAACCCACATCCAACAACTTGGAAGTGTTAAGTGAGATTCAAATAAATTTGAAGAGAATTGATTGAAAGAGGAATTTGAATATGAATCCAAACTTCAACAAATTTAAGTATGTTGAAATATGGATTCAAAGTTTTTCAGAGGATACTTCCATAGGTTCATTATTGTTTTGAATTTGAATTTTTGTGATTTGGAGGACCCTTTCCTTTAACAAATTTAAGTATGTTAAAGTAAGGGTCAAATGATTTTGTTTTGTTTGATTATTTTGGAAAATTTTAGAATTCTTACTTTGCAAATTTAAGCATGCTTAGTGAAGAATCTAAGTGTGTTTTGTTTAATTTTTGGGAATAGGTTTCTTAGCAAATTTAGGTATGCTAAGAAAATCCTAAGTGTTTCTTTTGTTTGGAAATTTTTTTTATTTTTGAAAAAGGGTAGGATCCTTAGCAAATTTGGTATGCTAAGGGAAACTTAAGTGTTTTGTTTTATTTTTGATGTGATTGAAAGTGGAGATTCAACTTTAGCAAATTTGGTATGCTAAAGATGAAATCCCACTTGGTTTTATGAAATGAAAATTTCACTTAGCAAATTTGAGTATGCTAAATGAAATTCCAATGGTGTGTTTTAAAATTTTGATTTCATTTTGGTTTTGAAAAATGGAAACTTTCCCTTAGCAAATTTGCTATGCTAATGGAGAAAGTTCCAAAAGGTGTTTGAAAATTTTGGTTTTTATTTTGGAAACTTCACTTAGCAAATTTGAGTATGCTAGGTGAATTTCCAAAAATATGTTTTGAAAAGTTTTGAATTTTGGGATTTAGATACTTCACTTAACAAATTTAGGTATGTTAAATGAAGTTCCAAATGTGTTTAGAAAATTTTGAATAATGATTGTTGATTTTGATTTTGATTTTGGATTTGGAAACTTCACTTAGCCAATTTGATTATGCTAAATGAGGTTCCAAATTTAAGTTTGAAAACTTTTGTGGAATTTTGAATTTGGAGATTTCACTTAACAAATTTGGGTATGTTAAATGAAGTTCCAAGATGTATTTTGAAAAATTTTGAATTTTGGGATTTGGAGACTTTACTTAACAAATTTGGGTATGTTAAGTAAGGTTCCATATGTGTTTAGAAAATTTAAATTTTTTTGGATTTGGAGAATTCACTTAACAAATTTGGGTATGTTAAGTGAGGTTCCAAAATGTGCTTTGAAAAATTTTGAAATATGATTGTTGATTTTGATTTTGGATTTAGAAACTAAGCAAATTTGATTATGCTAAATGAAATTCCAAAGTGTGTTTTGAAAAATTTTTAATTTTGGGATTTGGATATTTCACTTAACAAATTTGGGTATGCTAAGTGAAGTTCCAAATGTGTTTAGAAAATTTTTGGATTTGGAGACTTCGCTTAACAAATTTGGGTATGTTATGTGAAGTTCCAAATATATTTAGAAAATTTTAAAATGTGATTGTTGATTTTAAATTTTTGAATTTGGTAACTTAACTTAGCAAATTTCAACATGCTAAATGAATTTCCAAAATGTGTTTTGAAAATTTTTGGATTTTGAAATTTTTGAATTTGGAAACTTCACTTAGTAAATTTGAGTATGCTTAGTGAGGTTCCAAATGTATGTTTGAAAATTTTTAAAATATGATTGTTGAAATTTTAATTTTTTGAAAGAGGGGAACTCCATTCAACAAATTTAGGTATGTGGAATGGAGATCAATCTTATTTCTGAAATATAAAATTTTTGTGTGTGATTGTTACTTTTTTGAAAGAGAGGAATTCCAACTTGAAACATTTGTAAGATATGTTCAAGTGGAATTTTCTAAATAATTTTTATTATTATTTAGGAATGATATCTTCATTTAATAAATTTAAGTATATTAAATGAAGGTGTTCATGTGTGCTTTTTGAAAATTTTAATTTTGTTTACAAATGAACTTTCTATTCAATAGGTATGAGTGTATTGAATAGAGAATTTCATATGTGCTTTTGAAAACTTTATGATTATGATTTTTGAAAAAGATGATCGTTCATTTTTTTTATTTTGAAAATGTAATCTTCATCAAAGTGAATTAAAAGAAGATGTTCATTTGTGCTTTTGGAAAATATTATTAGTTTTATTTTTCAAAAATCCCTATATGTAACAATTATGGGAATTGTTAAATGAATCTGATAAAATTTTGTGAAAAATAAAATATTTTATTAAGTGCATTTTTGAAAAGGTGCTTTTGAAAAGCAAAGTTCATTATGGAAGATTTATTTATTTTAGGATGAACCTTTCCTTATCATGAAAATGATAAGGAGGAAGTATTTAAAAGATGTTTTCCTTTTATTTTAGATCTTTTCATTTTACCCATTGGAGAAACCAACAGG
Source organism: Cymbidium sinense (assembly GCA_021442155.1). Lineage (NCBI taxonomy): Eukaryota > Viridiplantae > Streptophyta > Magnoliopsida > Asparagales > Orchidaceae > Cymbidium > Cymbidium sinense. The sequence continues at coordinate 133,262,347 of CM038218.1, forward strand.
GGTTTTAAGACCAACAAGGAATGCGGTCCTAAAACCTAATGATGTTGGCTAACTCAACTCAAGAATGAAATGAGCTAAGTGTGTCGATGGAAAGAAGGATAGTCTTGGATTCATACCAAAGTACAAACCCACTATCGATACTCAAAACAATGATCATTTACCAAAGATGGAGAGAGGAACCATCCCCAGCGGAGTCACCAGAAAAATCTTTGGAGAAAAATTCCTATAGAGGAGTCGCCTTCAAATCTATTGGGAGAAATGAAAGAGGTAACACCTATATAAAAAATCATCTTGCAAAGATGCCACACAGATCTGTAGGTGTACTTATTCAGATGATCGGATATGTCATCAAGGAAATAGTGTACTATCTCGGGAGATAGAAATCTCTACCCATTAATGGAACCAATCACCTCAATAAAGACTCCTAAGGATGATGGGTCTACATATGTACAAGATATTCTTCCCCTACTTTACATGAAAAAGTAAAGCAGGGTTTACTTTAAACTGGGTTCATTAAGTTCCCTACAGGGGCAAACCCCCATAGTTAATTACATCCTAAGAGATGGAATCCCTTAGGAAAACTCTCGATTAAGGAAAATGATCATTATCTCTGAAGATTTTAATAGGAAGGACTATCAATCGATTGGTTTATGTTTGAAGATCAAATGAAATTGATCAAAAGAGGAAGTTATTATCGAAGCCAAAATGGAAGATAAGTAGGAGATGCTCACAATGCTAGGAAACCTAGCAAGCATCTCAAACTATCCTAATATTTTTGAAATTGATTTAGTTTGTTTGAGTTGCATTTTTCATTAGAATTTTAGGACTTAAGATTCCTTAACACAAGATTAAGGAAATGCCTAAGAGGTGAGGAATTATGCTTATGGGCCATAAAGGGAGAAGCAACCTTAGAACCTAAATCTAGGGAGCTTCGGTGAGGGCCGGAAGCACAACCTAAATCTAAAGTGAAAATGGGTAATTGGTTTGCTTCTACAAGAGAGGACAAATCACCCGATAGCTTGGACTTACAACTGTCTGGAGGTGGCCGCCAACTAACTCCTCCTATGATTTTAAATACATGTGGGCAAGTCTTTATATTTATGGAAGATAGCTAGGCTATTATTTATTAGAAAGAGACTAAGTCCTTAAACTCACTCTCTGAAGAGACTAGATCATGTAAAAGGCTTTCTTCAAATGACTTAAATCTAATGCGGTTCAAATTTCATTTTATTTCATTTTTGGACAATTATTTTGACTTAGGATAATAGGATTTTTATGACTAATGCATGAGAAAGAAGATTATTGGTCAAAATCAGTGAGAAGGGAGAAGGTGAGTTTCCACCATGGCTCTCAAAGGTCAAGCCGAGTTCCTGGAAAATGTGGAAGCCTTCCAATCAAGGGTGAAATAAGATACAATTGTGCATGATATTATTAAGATATGCTCATCTAGCTAAGGGGTTGCTAATTCTTTTATCTTGATTTTAAAACTAAACTTTAAGTGAGTTTATGAGTTATTTAATTTTATTTTGAGTTATTAAGTTGGGTAAAAGATTTAATTTTTCCTAAAGAGCCTAATCCACATCCAGGCCATACTAATAATAACTAAACTAATAACCTATTAAACTAAACTAATTAATAATAATAATAATAAACCAAAATTAACTAATAAACTAATAACTAACTAATAATAACTAATAACTAATAATAACTAATAAAACTAATAAACTAAAACTAATTAAACTAATAATTAATAAAATAACTAAACTAACTAATAAAAACTAATAAAATAATTAATAACTAATAAACTAATAACTAACTAAAACTAAAAAAATAATAATAACTAAAATAACCTAAAACTAACTAACTAATAACTAATAAATAATAACTAATAAACTAAATAACTAACTAACTAATTAATAATGAAAACTAATAAACTAAATAAATAACTAACTAATAATAACTAACTAATAATAACTAATAAACTAATAATAACTAATAATAAACAAAATAATAACTAACTTATAATAATAAAAAATAAACTAATAACTAATTAAATAACTAACTAATAATAACTAAATCGCTAACTAATAAAACTAACTAAACTACAAACTAATAAAACTTATAAAATAACCTAATAACTAATAGCTAATAACTAAACCTAACTAAAAACTAATAATAACTAAATAATTAATAAAACTAAACTAAAAATAATAAAATTAATAAAACTAACTAATAAATAAAAACTAAAACTAATAATAATAATAACTAATAACTTACTAACTAATTAATAAATAAAACTAAAAAACTAAACTAAATATTTAAAATAATAATAAAACTAACTAACTATTAAACTAATAACTAACAAATAAATCAACTAAGCTAATAACTAATAATTAATAATAATAACTAACTAAAATAACTAATAACTAAACCTAATAACTTACTAAAAACTAAATAACTAATAACTAAAAAGAACTAACTAAATAAATAACTAATTAAAACTAATAAACTAATAACTGACTCATAATAATAAACTAATAAACTAAAACCTAACTAATAACTAAATAACTAACTAAACTAATAATAACTAATAATAATAATAATAATAAACTAAACTAATAAACTAATAACTAATAATATCTAATAACTAATAATAAATAATTAAACTAAATAATATCTAAATAAACTGACTCATAAGAATGAAACTAACTAATAACTAATAAAACTAATAAATAACTAAACTAATAACTAATAAGTGAAACTAATAATAATAATAATAGTAAACTAATAACTAATAAAAACTAATTAAACTAATAAATTTATAAACTAAAATAATAAAATAATAAATAAAAACTAAACTAAATAACTAATAACTAAAATAATAATAACTAATAATAAAATAATAACTATTAAAAACTAATATCTAATAACTTAAAAACTAAAATAATAAAACAAACTAACTAATAACTAATAACTAAACTAATAACTAACTAAAAACTAAAAACTAAAAACTATAAACTAATAAAATAACTAAACTAAATAACTAATAACTAATAAACTAATAAATAAAAATTAACTAAACTAAATAACTAATAACTAAACTAACTAAAACTAATAATAAAACTAACTAATAATAACTAACTAATAATAACTAATAATAATTAAATAACTAAAACTAATAATAAACTAATAACTAATAATTAACTAATAAAACCTAACCTAAACTAATAACTAATAACTAACAAATAATAAAAACCTAAACTAATATCTAATAATAACTAAATAAATAACTAAAAAACCAAACTAATAACTAATAAAAACCTAAAAATTAAACTAATAATAACTAATTAAACCTAAAACTAATAACTAATAACTAATAAACTAATAATAACTAATAAAATTAAACTAACTAATAAACCTAAAACTAATTAACTAAATAATAATAAAATTAAAAAAACTAATAATAATAATAATAATAAGTAACTAAACTAACTAATAATAACTAAAAAGGTAATAACTAAAATAACCTAACTAATAACTAATAATAATAAACTAATAATAACTAACTAATAAAACTAATAACTAAAAAAAAATAATAACTAAAAACTAATAAACTAATAACTAACTAAAATTAATAAACTAATCATAACTAAACCAATAACTAACTAATAACTAATAATAAAACTAATAAATAACTAGTAATAATAAACTAATAACTAATAATAATAATAATAATAATAATAATAATAATAATAATAATAATAACTAACTCAACTAATAACTAACTAATAATAACTAAACTAATAACTAATAATAATAAACTAATAACTAACAAGACTAAAAAAGAAATAATAAATAACTAAAATAACTAATAATAACTAATAAAACTTAAAAATAAACTAACTAACTAATAACTAAAAATATGAAACTAATAAATAACTAACTAATAACTAATAACTAAAACTAACACAAACTAAAAAACCTAATAACTAAAGCTAATTAACTAATAAAAACTAATAACTAATAACTAAAAACTAAAAATAAAACTAAAACTAACTAAAAACTAACAAAAACTAAACTAATAAAACTAATAACTATTAATAACTAATAAAATGAATTAATAAACTAAACTAACTAATAACTAAAACTAAAACCTAATAAAACTAATAACTAACTAACTAATAACTAATATTAAAAATTGACTAAAATAAACTAATAAAACTAATAACTAACTAAAACTAAGAAAAAAAACTAATAACTAATAATAATCAATAAACTAATAATTAAACTAAATAACTAAATAACTAATAACTAATAAACTAAATAAATGAATAACTAATAAACTAATAACTACCTAATAATAACTAATAATATTAAAAAACTAAATAATAAGTAACTAATAAAAATTAACTAAACTAAATAATTAAAAACTAATAATAAATAACTAAACTAAATAATAATTAAACTAATAACCTAAAATAATAACTAAAACTAACTAATAAATAACTAACTAACCAACTAATAATAAAATAACTAAAACTAACTAACTAAGCTAATAAAACAAACTAAAACTAATAACTAACTAAAATGAATAAAATAAAAACTAAATAATAAAACTAACTAAATAATAATTAAACTTAATAAAACTAATAAACTAATAATAATAAAAATAAATAACTAACTTAAAATAACTAATAAAAATAATCACTAAACTAATAATAATAATTAATAAAATAATAAACTAATAACTAATAATAAACTCATAAAATAACTAATAAAACAAAACTAAAACTAACTAACTAAAAAACTAATAAACTAACTAACAAATAAAACTAACTAATAACTAATAATAATAATAAAACTATCTAAACTAACTATAAATAATATTAACTAACTAATAACTAATAATAATTAACTAATAACTAATAATAACTAAACTAAACTAATAACTAATAACTAATAAAACTAACTAATAACTAATAACTAACAAAACCAAAATAACTAATTAGAACTAAACCTAAAACTAATAAAACTAATAACTAAATAACTAACTAATAATAACTAAAATTTAAACAAATAGCTAAATTAACTAATAACTAATAAACTAAAACCTAAATAACTAATAAACTAAAACTAATAAACTAAATAACTAAAACCTAATAAAATAAGAACTAAAACTAATAAATAACTAAACAAATAACTAAACTAATAAAACTAATAACTAATAAACACTAACTGAACTAATAACTAATGATAACTAAATAACTAACTAACTAATAAAAATAACTAATAAAACTAATAATAATCAACTAATAAACTAAAAATAAAATAACCTAATAAAACTAACTAAACTAAACTAAAAAAAACTAATAAATAATAAACTAAATAAAACATAACTAAACTAATAAATAATAAATAATAAAACCAATAACTAAAACTAAATAAAACTAACTAATAAATAGCAAAACTAATACCTAAATTAACTAAAACTAACCAAACTAACAATAACTAACCAAAAACTAAATAAACTAAACTAGTAATAACTAATAATAACTAACTAATAACTAATTAATAAATAACCTAATAACTAATAAAACTAATAATAAAACTAAATAAATAACTAATAAACTAATAACTAATAATAAATAAAACTAATAACTAAATAAAACTAACTAAACTAAACCTAATAACTAATAAAAACTAACTAATAATAAAACTAAATAACCAAATAATAACTAATGAACTAATAAACTAATAATAAACTAATAAACTAAAACTAATAACTAAACTAATAACTAAAAAAACTAACTAACTAATAACTAAAAACTAATAAGCTAATAACTAAATAATAAATTAACTAACTAATAAACTAATAACTAAATAACTAATAAATAACTAATAAAACCTAATAAACTAAATAATAAAATAATAAATAAGTAAATAACTAACTAATAAACTAATAACTAACTAAAATTAATAACTAATAACTAATAACTAAAACTAATAGCTAAAACTAAAAAATAAAAACTAAACTAACTAACTAATAACTAATAACTAAACTAATAATGAAACCTAATAATAATAATAACTAACTAAAACTAATAAAATAATTACTAAAAAAATTTAAAACTAATAAAACTAATAACTAATAGCTAACTAATAACTAAACTAATAACTAAATTAACTAAACTAATAAACTAATAACTAAACTAATAATAAATAAATAAAATAATAACTAAAATAATAATAAAGTAAAAACTAAATAATAATAATAACTAATAACTAACTAAAAACTAATAACTAAACTAACTAAATAATAATAGCTAAACTAAAAACCTAATAAAACTAATAACTAATAACTAACAACTAACTAATAATAATTAAGCTAATAACTAATAATAATTATCTAAAAAACTAGAACTAATAAAATAATAACTAAACTAACTAATAACTACAAAATAATTAAACTAACTAATAATAATAATAACTAACAAAAAATAAACTAATAAATAATTGATAAATATAATAATAACTAATAATAATAACTAAAAACTAAACTAATAACTAATAACTAAAAAAACATAATAAATAAACTAATAAAACTAATAACTAAAATTAATAAAATAAATAAATAACTAACTAATAATTAATAAACTAATAAAACTAACTAATAATAAATAATAACTAGAAAACTAAATAAAACTAACTAATAACTAAATTACTAATAATAATAATAACTAACTAACTAATAAAATAAATTAATAAAACTAACTAAAACTAACTAATAATAATAACTAACTAATAAAACTTACTAATAATAACTAATAACTAAAACTAAATAACTAAGCTAAAAACTAATAATAATAAACCTAATAAAATTAAACTAAAACTAATAAAACTAACTAAAACTAATAAAACTAATAAAACTAGATAACTAAATAACTAAACTAATAACCTAAAAACTAGAAAACTAATAAAACTAAAAACTAATAACTAATAACTAATAAACTAATAATCTAATAACTAACTAATAACTAAACTAATAATATCTAATAACTAATACTAATTAACTAATAACTAAAACTAAAAATAACTAAATAATAACTAATAAAATTAATAATAATAAACTAATAACTAAATTATAATAATAATAACTAAAACTAACTAAATAATAAACTTAAAACTAACTAATAACTAACTAATAACTAATAAACTAAAACCTAATAAATAAACTAATAAAATTAATAAAACTAATAAAACTAATAAAACTATCAATAACTAAACTAATAACTAATAACTAATAAATAATAAAATAAATAATAATTAACTAAAACTAATAATAATAAAACTAATATAACTAATAACTAATAATAATAAAACTAATAATAAAACTAATAACTAAATAACTAACTAATAACTAATAATAACTAACTAATAATAAAACTAATAACTAATAAACCTAATAATAACTAAATTAAAAACTAATAAATAATAACTAAACAAATAACTAATAAAAACTATATAAAAAGTAAAAAGTAATTAACTAATAACTAATAACTAATAACTAAATAGCTAATAATTACAAAACAAAAATAAATTAAAACTAAATAATAATAACAACTAATAAATAACTAAAAACTAATAACTAAACTAATAATAAAACTAACTATATAATAATAACTAAACTAAAAACCTAATAAAACTAATAACTTATAACAAATAATAAACCTAATAACTAATAACTAACTAATAATAACTAAACTAATAACTAATAATAAATATAATAATAACTAACTAAAAAATTAGAACTAATAAACTAATAACTAAAAACTAACTAAACTAACTAATAAAATAATAACTAACTAAAAAACTAAACTAATAAATAACTAATAAATAAACTAATAACTAATAATTAATAAACTAATAACTAATAATAATGACTAAAAAACTAAAGAAATAACTAATAACTAATAAAACCTAATAAAACCTAATAAATAAACTAATAAATCAAATAACTAAAACTAATAAAACTAATAAATAACTAATAAATAACTAATTAATAACTAACAAATAACTAATAAATGAATAAAACTAACTAATAATAAATAATAACTAATAACTAGAAAACTAAGCAAACTAAACTAATAATTAAATAACTAACTTATAAAACAAACTAATAATAACTAATAACTAAACTAAAAATTAATAATAATAAAACTAATAAAACTAAACTAAAACTAACAAAACTAACTAAAACTAATAAAACTAATAAAACTAAATAACTAAATAACTAAACTAATAACTAAAAAATTAAATAACTTACTAATTAACTAATAACTAGTAAATAAATAACCAACTAAACTAAAACTAATAACTAATAATTAATAAACTAATAACTAACTAATAACTAAACTAATAATAACTAATAATTAACTAACTAATTAATAACTAAATGATAACTAATAAATCTAATAATAATAAACTTAACTAATAATCAACAACTAAAACTAATTAAATAAACTAAAAAACTAAACTAACTAATAAACTAATAAACTAAAACATAATATAAAACAAATAAAACAAAATAAAGCTAATAAAACTAATAAAGCTAATAAAACTAATAATAACTAAACTAATAACTAATAACAAACTAACTAAATAACTAACCTAAAACTAATAATAAATAATAATAAAAACTTTAATAACTAACTAGTAAAAACTAACTAAAACTTATAACTAATAATAACTAATAAAAACTAATAAACTAATAAACTAATAACTAATAATAATTAATAACAAATAATTAATAACTAAATAACTAATAAACTAATAATAACTAACTAATAATAAAACATAAAACTAATAATTAAAATAACTAATAAACTAAACTAAATAACTAACTAATAATAATAACTAATAATAACTAATAACTAATTAATCTAATAAAAAACTAATAAACTAATAATAATAATAAAATAATTAACTAATAAACTAATGACTAAAAAAACTAAATGAATAAACTAAATAACTAAAACTAATAATAACTAAATAACTAATCACTAATAATATAATAAAATAAAAACTAAACTAAAATAACTAATAATATTATTAATAATAACTAATAATAACTAATAACAAATAAAAAAAAAAAAAAAATCAACTAATAATAAACTTAATAACTAATAACTAAATTAATAAAACTTGACTAATAAACTAAAAAATAAATAACTAAAGTAATAAACTAATAACTAAATAAATAATTAACACTAATAACTAATAATAAACTAAAAAACTAATTAATAAAACTAACTAACTAAATAACTAACTAATAACTAATAAATAACTAATAATAACTAAACTAATCACTAACTAAACTAATAACTAATAACTAACTAATGAAACAAATAATAAATAAAAAAACTAATAATAACTAATAACTGTTCATAAATAAACTAAACTAATAATAATAATAAACAAACTAATAAAAAAACTAAACTAATAACTAATAATAACAAACTTACTAAACTAATAAAATAAATAACTAATAACTAGTAAACTAACTAACTAATAATAATAATAATAATAATAATAATAATAATAATAATAAGTAACTAATAACTAATAATACTAACAACTCAATAATAACTAATAATAATAATAATAATAAACTAATAATAATTAATTTCTAAATAATAACTAATTAACTAAACCTAAACAAATAACTATAACAAATAACTAGCTAACTAATTAATAATAACTAATAATAATAAACTAATAAAACTAAACTAAACTAATAATAATAAACTAATAACTAAATAATTAATAATAACTAAACTAACAACTAAACTAATAAACTAATAACTAATAACTAATAAAACTAATAACTAATAACCTAAATAACTAACCTAATAATAACTAATAACTAAAAACTAAATAACTAACTAATAAAAACATAAATAATTAAAGCTAAATAAAAAGAAATAAACCAATTATAATAACTAATAATAAAGCTAATAATAAATAATAACTAATAATTAATAAAACTAAAAACTAATAACCTAATAATATTAATAATTAATTAATAATAACTAAATAACTAAATTAAACCTAATAATAAACTAAAAAAATAATAAAACTAAAACTAAATAATAATAAAGTAACCCACTCATAAAACTAAACTAATAAACTAATAAGCTAATAAAAACTAAATAAACTAATTGAACTAATAAACTAACTAATAATAAATAATAACTAATAATAACTAATAAACTAATAACTAAAACTAATAATAATTAACTAAACCTAATAACTAAATATCTAATAAAACTAAACTAATAATAAATAAATAAATAATAACTAATAATAATAAACTAAATAAACTAATAACTAATAATTAACTAAAAAACCTAACTAATAAACTAATAATCAAATAAAAAAACTAAACTAACTAACTAACTAATAAAAACTAATAATAAACCTAATAAACTAATAATTAATAAACTAAACTAAACTAATAACTAATAATAATAACTAGATATAATAATGAAAACTAAGAAAACTAAATAATAACTAAGAATAAACTAATAAAACTAATAACTAATAACCTAAACTAATAAACTAAAAAACTAAAAACTAATAAACTAATAATTAAATAATAAACTAATAAGAATAAAAATATACTAAACTAACTAACTAATAATGACTACTAACAATAAACTAAATAACTAAACTAAACTAATTAAAAAAATTTAAAACTAATAAACTAATAAATTAAAACTAATAATAATAATAACTAAACTAAGTAACTAATAAAACTAATAAAAATAACTAATAAATAACAAACCTTACTAAAACTAATAACTAATAACTAAAAATAAACTAACTAAAAACTAATTAAAAATAACTAAAACTAATAATAATAACTAACTAAAAAGCTAATAACTAAACTAATAATAAAATAAATAATAACAAATAACTAACTAACTAATAAACTAAAAGCTAAACTAATAATAACTAATAACTAATAATAATGACTAAATAATAAAACTAATAAAAATACTAAATAAAAAACTAAAATAATTAATAAAACCTAAAAACTAAACTAAACTAATAAACTAATAAACTAATAAACTAATAAACTAATAATAACTAATAACTAAACTAAAACTAATAAACTAATAAACCACTAAACCTAATACTAATAAAATAATAAAATAATAATAATAATAATAATAATAATAATTAGTAAATTAAAACTTGTTAAATAAACTAACTAAACTAAAAGCTATCTAATAAACTAATAACTAAAACTAACTAAAAACTAAAAACCTAACAATAAAAACTAAATTACTAACAACTAAGCTAAACTAAAAAAAACTAAATTAAACTAATAAACTAAATAACTAATAAACTAAACTAATAAACTAAAAACTAACTAACTAATAACTAATAATCACTAACTAATAATAACTTAACTAAATAACTAACTAATAATAACTAATAACTAATAAACTAGTAATTAAACTAACTAATAATAACTAAAAATTAATAACTAATAAAACTAAATAAAATAACAAACTAACTAATTAATAATAAATAATAAAACTAAATAAACTAATAACTAATAATAATAATAATAATAAAACTAACTAATAACTAATAAAAACTAAAAACTAAAACTAACTAAACCTAAATAACAACTAAACTAATAACTAAAAAAACTAATAACTAATAACTAAACTAATAAACTAATAATAACTAACTAACTAATAACTAATAAACTAAATAATAATAAACTAATAAATAAATAAATAAACAAATAATAAAACTAATAAAAACTAACTAATAAATAGTTACTAATAATTAAAACTAATAACTAAACTAACTAATAAACTAACTAAACTAATAACTAAAGTAAATAACTAACTTACTAATAACTAATAAAATAACTAACTAAACTAATAATAAATAACTAAACTAATAAATCTAATAACTAATAAAAAAATTAATAACTAAAAAATAAACCTAATAAGAAAACTAACTAAATAACTAAACTAATAACTAATAGCAAAAACAAATAAATAATAATAACTAATAATAAACTAATAAATAATAATAATAAATAATAACTAATAATAAACTAATAAACTAATAATAATAACTAATTACTAACTAACTAATAAATATCATATAAAACTAATAACAAATAACTAAATAACTAAATAATAACTAACTAATAACCCAACTAATAACTAAACTAATAACTAAAAGAATAATAAATAATAAAATAAAACTAATAATAACTAATATCTAAACTAATAACTAAAATAAAAAATAACTAAACTAACTAACTAATAACTAAACCAATAAAACCTAAAAAATTAATAATTAAAACTAACTAAAACTAAAATACTAACCAAATAACTAAACACATAATAATAACTAAAAAAAACTAATCTAATAAATAATAATAATAATAATAATAATAATAATAATAATAATAATAATAATAATAATAATAATAATAATAATAAACTACTAAAACTAATAACTAAATAAAATAAAACTAACTAATAAATAATAATAAAACTAAATAACTAACTAAAATAAAAACTAACTAATAATATAATCAAACTAATCAAACTAATAACTAAAACCTAATAACTAAAACTAAGAACTAAAAACTAATAAACTAAACTAATAAACTAAAACTTATAACTAAACTAATAAACTAAAATAATAAAACTAATAAATAACTAAATAACTAATTAATAATAAAAAACTTAAAACTAAGAACTAAATAACTAAACTAAAACTAATAATTAATAAAATAACCTAACTAATAATAATAACTAACTAATAATAAAACTAATAAAAAACTAATAACTTAATTAATAATAACTAATAAACTAAAAATGAATAATAACTAATAATAATAAACTAAAAACTAATAAAACTAACTAATAAAACTAATAAACTAATGACTAAACTAATAGAACTAATAAAAGCTAACTAACTAATAAACTAATAATAACTAAAAAACTAACTAATAAAATAAATAAATAATAAATAAATAAAACTAACTAATAATTAACTAATAACTAATAACTAATAACTAATAACTAAATAATAAAAAAACTAAAACTAAAACTAATAACTAAATAACAAACTAAATAAACTAAAAACTAACTAATAATACTAATAAAACTAAATAATTAACTAAAATAACTAAACTAAATAACTAATAATAAAAAACTAATAAATTATAATTAATAATTAATAACTAAAACTATTAATAAAACTAAAACTAACTAATAATAATTGATAACTAATAACTAATAATAATAACTAAAAACTAATAAAACTAATAAAATAAAAGCTTAAATTTAATCCTAAAAATAAAAAATAAATCTTAAACTTAAAAAATAAATATAAAATAAAACTAAACCTAAAAAATAAACTAAATTAAAAAAACCTAAACTAAAATAAATCAACTAAACTAAATAAAAGTAGAAAAACCTAAATAAAAATAAAAAATAAAATAAAATAAAATTAAAAAAATAAATCTAAACATACCCGTTTACTTAATTTTGTTTTGAAAAATTAAAATTAAAACATTTAAAAAAAACCTAACCCTAAATGCTAAACCCTAAATCCTAACCCCTAAAACCCTAAATCCAAACCCCTAAAAACTCTAAACCCTAAATCGTAAACCCTAAACCTTAAAACTAACCATAAGCCCTAAAACACTAAAAATAAAATAATCAAAAATAAAATAAACCTAATCCTAAACTAAAATAAGCAAAACTAAAACAAATCTAAACTTTAAGCTTTAAATTAACACTAAACCCTAAACCTTTAAAACCTAAAAACCTAAACTTAAAATAAATAAAACCAAAAAAATATAATAAATAAATAAACTTAAACCTAAATAAAATAAAAAATAAGATAAAATATAAACCTAAACCTAATTCTAAAAAAATAAAATAAAAATAAAACTAAACTAAAAAATAAACCTATACCTAAACCTAAACCAAAAAATAAACAAAAATAAAATACCTAAACTAAAATAAATAAACCTTAAAAAACTAAAATAATTAAAAAGAAAAATAAACCCAAATAAAAGTAAAATAATAAAATAAACTAAAATAAATAAAAAATAAACTAAATAAACCTAAACATACTGATTTACTTATTTTAAAAAAAATAAAAAAACACTAACCCTAAACCCTAAACCCTAAAAACCCTGAACCATAAATCCTAAACCCTAAATGCTAAACTATAAACCCCTAAACCTTAAACACTAAATCCTAAAACTAACCCTATATCCTAAACACTAAACCCACTCCAACCCTACAACCCTAAACCCAAAACCATCCCAAACCATAACTAACCCTAAAAAACCCTAAACCTACACCCTAAACCCTAAAACACACTAAACCCTAAACCACTCCTAAACCCTAAACCCTAACTAAACTAATAATTAATAACCAACCACAAAACTTCTCATAATAATAAAACTAATAAAACTAATAAACTAATAATAATAATAAATTAATAACTAATAATAAATAATAATAATAATAAATAACTAATAAAAACTAATAAAATTAATAATAAATAACTAGAACTAATAACTAACTAATAAATAAAGCTAAGTAATAAATAACTAAATAAATGAACTAATAATAACTAAACTAATAACTAATAATAACTAATAAAATAATAAAATTTTACTAAGTAATAACTAATAAAATAATAATAAACTAATAAAAAATAAATAATAATAATATATAATAAAACTAATAATAATAACAAAATATAAATACTAAAAAACTAAACTAAAACTAATAATAAGTAAAACTAACTAATAAATAACTAAACTAATAACTAAATAAAACTAACTAATAACTAAATAATAATAATAAATAAATAACTAATAAAACTAATTAAAACTAATAAACTAATAACTATTAGTAAAATTAAATAACTAAATAAAAAACAAATAACTAATAATATCTAATAAACTAATAACTAATAACAAAAGCTAATAAACTAACTAATAAACTAAATAATAATAATAATTGAACTAACTAAACTAATAAAATAACTAAATAACTAATTAATAAAAAACTAATAACCAACAATAGCTAATAATAAAATAAGTAAACCAACTAAAGTAATAACTAATAAAATAATAAAACAAAAAAAACTAATAACTAATAAAAACTAAACTAAATAATAAATAAACTAATATAACTAATAACTAAACTAAACTAATAACTAACTAATAACTAATAAAAACTAATAATAAAATAAACCTAAAAAACTAAATAATACCTGATAAAATAATAAATAATAAACCTAATAATAATCAATAATAAAACTAAATAAAATAAATATAACTAATAAAAACTAATAATAAACTAATAAAACTAATAAAACTAAATAATAAATAACTAAAAGTAGTAACTAATAACTAACTAATAACTAATAATAACTAATAAATAAATAACCTAACTAAAACTAACTAACTAATAATAACTAATAAAACTAATAAAACACCTAATAATTAATAATAATAATAATAAACTAATAACTTAGCTAATAAATAACTATAAAAATAAAAACTTAAAACTAATAACTAAATAAAACTAATAAAAACTAACTAAAACTAATAATAACTAACTAATAAAACTAAACTAACTAAAATAAACTAATAATAACTAATAACTAACTAATGACTAATTAATAACTAATAATAACTAAAAATAATAATAAATAATAAATAAACCTAATAATAACTAAACTAAAAATGAACTAATAATAACTAAACTAATAACTAATAAAAAATAAATAAAAAACTTAAAAACTAATTAACTAATAACTAATTCAAATAATAAAAATAACAAACTACCTAAATAACTAACCTAAAACTAATAATAACTAATAATAAAAACTAATAACTAAAAACTAACTAAACTAACTAATTAAAATAATAACTAACTAAAAAACTAAACTATTAAATAACTAATAAATAAACTAATAACTAAAAATTAATAATAATTAATAATAATAACTTTAAAAACTAAAGAAATAACTAATAACTAATAACTAATAAAACCTAATAAATAAACTAATAAATCAAATAACTAAAACTAATAAAAACTAATAAATAACTAATAAATAACTAACTAATCAAAAACAAATAACTAATAAATGAATAAAACTAACTAATAATAAATAATAACTAATAACTAGAAAACTAAGTAAGCTAAACTAATAACTAAATAACTAATAATAATAATAACTAACTTATAAAACAAACTAATAATAACTAATAACTAAACTAAAAATTAATAATAATAAAACTAAACTAAAACTAATAAAAGTAGCTAAAACTAATAAAACTAATAAAACTAAATAACTAATAACAAAACTAAATAACTTAATTAACTAATAACTAGTAAAATAACCAACTAAACTAAAACTAATAATTAATAATTAATAAACTAATAACTAAATAATAACTAAACTAATAATAACTAATAATTAAAACTAACTAACTAATAATTAAAATTAATAATAACTAAATGATAACTAAAAAAACTAATAATAATAAACTATTAACTAAATAATAATAGCAACAACTAAAACTAATTAAATAATAAACTAAAAACTAACTAATAACTAACTAATAACTAATAAACTAAAACATAATAAATAAACAAATAAAATAAATAAAGCTAATAAAACTAATAAAACTAATAAAACTAATAATAACTAAACTAATAACTAATAACTAATAACTAAGTAACTAAATAACTAACCTAAAACTAATAATAAATAATAATAAAAACTTTAATAGTTAACTAGTAAAAACTAACTAAAACTGATAACTAATAATAACTAAAATAACTAATAACTAATCAAAACTAATAAACTAATAAACTAATAATAACTAATAACAAATAATTAATAACTAAATAACTAATAAACTAATAATAATAACTAACTAATAATAAAACATAAAATTAATAATTAAAATAACTAATAAATTAAACTAAATAACTAACTAATAATAATAACTAATTAATACTAATAACTAATAAAAACTAATAAACTAATAATAACTGATAACAATAAAATAACTAACTAATAAACTAATGACTAAAAAAACTAAATGAATAAACTAAATAACTAATCACTAATAATATAATAACTAATAAACTAATAACTAAAGCTAACTAACTAATAATAATTAATTATTAATAATAACTAATAATGACTAATAATGAATAAAAAATAAAAAAATCAACTAATAATAAACTTAATAACTAAATTAATAAAACTAAACTAATAAACTAAAAATTAAATAACTAAACTAATAAACTAATAACTAAATAAATAATTAACACTAATAACAAAATAAATATTTAACACTAATAACTAATAATAAACTAAAAAACTAATTAATAAAACTAACTAACTAAATAACTAACTAATAATTAATAAATAACTAATAATAACTAAACTAATCACTAATTAAACTAATAACTAATAACTAACTAATAAAATAAATAATAAAAAAAACTAATAATAACTAATAACTGTTAATAAATAAACTAAACTAATAATAATAATAAACAAACTAATAAAAAACTAAACTAATAAAATGAATAACTAATAACTAGTAAACTAACTAACTAATAATAACTAATAATAATAATAATAATAATAATAATAATAATAATAATAATAATAATAACTAATAACTAATAACTAACTAATAAACTAACAACTAATAATAATAACTAATAATAAACTAACTAATAATAATTAACTAATTTCTAAATAATAACTAATTAACTAATAATAACTAACTAAACCTAAACAAATAACTATAACAAATAACTAGCTAACTAATTAATAATAGCAAATAATAATATACTAATAAAACTAAACTAAACAAATAATAATAAACTAATAACTAAATAATTAATAATAATTAAACTAATAACTAAACTAATAAACTAATAACTAATAACTAATAAAACAAATAACTAATAACCTAAATAACTAACTTAATAATAACTAATAACTAAAAACTAAATAACCAACTAGTAAAAACCTAAATAACTAAAGCTAAATAAAAAGTAATAAAGCAATAATAATAATTAATAATAAAGCTAATAATAAATAATAACTAATAATAAATAAAACTAAAACTAATAACCTAATAATATTAATAATTAATTAATAATAACTAAATAACTAAACTAAACCTAATAAAAAACTAAAAAATAATAAAACTAAAACTAAATAATAATAAAGTAACTCACTCATAAAACTAAACTAATAAACTAATAAGCTAATAAATACTAAATAAACTAACTAATAATAACTAATAAATAATAACTAATAATAACTAATAAACTAATAACTAAAACTAATAATAATTAACTAAACCTAATATCTAATAAAACTAAACTAATAATAATAAATAAATAATATAATAATAATAAACTAAATAAACTAATAACTAATAACTAATGATTGACCAAAAAACATAACTAATAAACTAATAAATAATAAAAAAAATAAACTAACTAACTAACTGATAAAAACTAATAATAAACCTAATTAATTAATAATTAATAAACTAAACTAAACTAATAATAATAACTAGATATAATAACTAAAACTAATAAAAGCTAAATAATAACTGAATAAACAAATAAAACTAATAATAATAACCTAAAATAATAAACTAAAAACTAAAACTAATAAATAAAATATACTAAACTAACTAACTAATAACTACTAACAATAAACTAAATAAAACTAATTAAAAATTTAAAAACTAATAAACTAATAATAAATTAAAATAATAATAATAATAACTAACTAGTAACTAATAAAACTAATAATAACTAATAAATAACTAACCTTACTAAAACTAATAACAAATAACTAAAAATAAACTAACTAAAAACTAATTAATAATAACTAAAATAATAATAAAATAACTAATAAAAACTAAACTAATAAATAATTAATAAAAACTAAAAAGCTAATAACTAAACTAATAATAAAATAAATAATAATTAATAACTAACTAACTAATAAACTAAAAGCCAAACTAATAATAACTAATAACTAATAATAATGACTAAATAATAAACTAATAAAAAAATAAATAAATAACAAAAATAATTAATAATAAACCTAATAAAACTAAATAACTAGATTAACTAAAAACCGAATAAACTAATAAATAACTAATAAAACTAATAAACTAATAAACTAATAAAACTAAATAACTAATAAAACTTATAAACTAAAACTAATAATAACCAACTAATAATCTAATAATAATAAAACTAATATACTAATAATTAATAATAAAATAATAATAATAATAATAATAATAATAATAATAATAATTAGTAAAATAAAACTAGTTAAATAAACTAACTAAACTAAAAGCTATCTAATAAACTAATAAATAAAACTAACTAAAAACTAAAATCCTAACAATAAAAACTAAATTACTAACAACTAAGCTAAACTAAAAAAACTAAATTAAACTAATAAACTAAATAACTAATAAACTAAACTAATAACTAAAACTAATAACCAATAATAATCACTAACTAATAATAACTTAATAATAACCAATAACTAGTAAACTAGTAATTAAACTAACTAATAATAACTAAAAATTAATAACTAATGAAACTAAATAAAATAACAAACTAACTAATTAATAATAAATAATAAAACTAAATAAACTAATAACTAATAATAATAATAATAATAAAACTAATAATAATAAATAAATAAACTAAAACTAACTAAACCTAAATAACAACTAAACTAATAACTAACTAATAAAAACTAATAACTAATAACTAAACTGATAAACTAATAATTAACTAATAATAACTAACTAACTAATAACTAATAAACTAAATAATAATAAACTAATAAATAAATAAATAATAAAACTAATAAAAACTAACTAATAAATAGTTACTAATAATTAAAACTAATAACTAAACTAAGTAATAAACTAACTAAACTAATAACTAAAGTAAATAACTAACT
The DNA here is from genome assembly GCA_021442155.1 of Cymbidium sinense. Classification (NCBI taxonomy): domain Eukaryota; kingdom Viridiplantae; phylum Streptophyta; class Magnoliopsida; order Asparagales; family Orchidaceae; genus Cymbidium; species Cymbidium sinense. Next base: position 133,282,456 of record CM038218.1, read on the forward strand.
TACTAATAAGTAATAAAATAACTAACTAAACTAATAATAACTAACTAAACTAATAATAAATAACTAAACTAATAAATCTAATAACTAATAAAAAAACTAATAACTAAAAAATAAACCTAATAAGAAAACTAACTAAATAACTAAACTAATAACTAATAGCAAAAACCAATAAATAATAATAACTAATAATAAACTAATAATTAGTTATTAGTTTAATCATTACTTATTACTTTAGTTTAGTTAGTTTTATTATTTTATCAGTTATTATTATTATTTTACTAGTTTTATTAATTTTATTATTAGTTATTAGTTATTAGTTTAGTTATTATAATTAGTTAATAGTTTAATTGGTTAATGTATTTATTATTATTAGTTTAGATATTAGTTATTATTTTTAGTTATTAGTTAATTTATTATTAGTTTTAGTTTATTAGTTTAGTTTTTTAGTTTTATTTTATTATTTTTATTATTTATTAGTTATTAGTTTAGTTATTTTATTAGTTAATTAGTTATTTAGTTATTAGTTTTAATTATTAGATATTTAGTTTTATTAGTTAGTTTAGTCATTTTAATTTAGTTATTTTAGTTTAGTTATTTATTTAGTTATTATTATTAGTTATTAGGTTAGTTTTAATTTTGTTATTACTTATTAGTTATTTAGTTATTATTATTTTTCTTATTAGTTATTATTAATTATTAGTTATTTATTATTTATCAGTTTTATTATTAGTTAGTTTTATTAGTTTTTTAACTTATTAGTTATTAGTTATTATTAGTTAGTTTAGTTTAGTTATTAGTTAATTAGTTTAGTGATTAGTTTTATTAGTTATTAGTTTAGTTTTAGTTTTTAGTTATTATTAGTTATTAGTTGGTTATTACTAGTTATTATTAGTTATTAGTTTTTATTGGTTTTTAGGTTTATTTAGTTAGTTTTATTAGTTTTTTAGTTTATTAGGCTATATTTATTAGTTAGTTTTTAGTTTTAGTAGTTTTTATTAGTTATTAGTTTAGTTATTTAGTTATTTAGTTATTTTAGGTTTAGTTTAGTTATTATTAGTTAGTTATTTAGTTTTATTATTATTTTTATTATTATAAGTTATTAGTTATTAGTTATTATTCTTATTTGTTATTTATTAATTTTATTAGTTTTAGTAGGCTTTTTTAGTTATTATTAGTCTTATTAGTTTATTATTAGTTTAGTAGTTTATAAGTTTAGTTATTAGTTTAGTTAGTTTTTAGTTAGGTTTATTAATTATTAGTTTATTTAGTTTTATTAGTTATTAATTTAGTTTTTATTTTAGTTATTAGTTATTAGTTATTAAGTTTATAATTTTATTTTAGTTAGTTTTATTTATTTATAGTTAGTTATTACTTATTATTAGGTTTATTAATATTAGGTTTAGTTTTAGTTTTGGGTTATTATTTATTATTTTGGTAGTTTTTATTAGTTATTAGTTATTATTATTTTTAGTTTGTTAGTAGTTTGTTATTAGTTTATTTTGGTTTTTATAGTTTTGTTTACTTATTAGTTATTATTAGTTATTAATTAGTTTAGTTTTTTTATTTTAATTAATTTAGTTATTAGTTTATGAGTTTAGTTTAGCTTTTTAGTTTTATTAGTTAGTTTATTAGTTTAGTTTTATTAGTTAGTTAGTTTTTAGTTTTATTAATTATTAGTTTTGTTATTTATTTAGTTATTTATTATTAGTTTAGTTATTTAGTTATTACAGTTTTATCAATTATTTATTAGTTAGTTTAGTTATTTGTTATTGGGTTATTATTTTATTAGTTATTATTTATTTTTTATTATTATTAGTTTTTAGTTAGTTATTAGTTATTAGTTTTATTAGTTTAGTTAATTTTTAGGTTTTTTAGTTAGTTATTAATTTTTATTAGTTATTAGTTAGTTAGTTGATTAGTTTTATTATTAGTTATTAGTTTTGTTATTATTATTAGTTTTTAGTTTAGTTTTATTTAGTTATTATTAGTTATTAATTTTTTATTAATTAGTTAGTTTTTAGTTATTATTAGTTATTATTTTATTATTTAGGTTTATTTATTAGTTATTAGTTTAGTTATTTTAGTTTTATTATTTAGTTTTTAGGTTTTTGTTTAGCTAGTTATTAGTTTAGTTATTAGTTTATTATTAGTTTTAGTTGTTACTTATTATTAGTTATTATTATTTTTATTAGTTTAGGTTTAAGTTTCAGTTTTATTATTAGTTAGTTTTTTTAGTTAGTTATTAGTTTATTTAGTTTTTAGTTTTATTAGTGTTTAGGTTTTAGTTTACTATTATTGGTTTAGTTATTATTAGTTATTAGTTTATTTATTTATTTAGTTTTGTTATTATTAGTTTAGTTATTATTTTAGTTATTATTATTAGTTTATTAGTTTTATTAGTTATAAGTTTAGTATTATTACTTTTATTAGTTTAGGTTATTATTCATTTATTAGTTTTAGTTTAATTATTAGTTTAGCTATTATTATTATTATTATTAGGTTATTAGTTATTAGATAGTTATTTTATTTATTAGTTATGAGTTAGTTATTTAGTTATTTAGTTTTATTATTATTAGTTTAGTTTTTAGTTATTAGTTTATTTACTTTATTATTATTATTAGTTTGTTTATTATTTATTATTTTTAGTTATTAGGTTTTTATTAGTTATTAATTTATTATTATTACTCTTATTATTTATTTTATTAATTTAGTTATTAGGTGTTTATTAGTTTGTTAGTTTATTAGTTTAGTTTTTTAGTTATTATTTGTTTTTAGTTTTATTATTTAGTTATTAGTTTATTAGTTTAATTATGTTAAGTTAGTTATTTATTATTAATTTAGTTATTTAGTTAGTAATTATTATTATTTTTATTATTAGTTTTATTATTAGCTAATAGTTTTTATTAGTTTATTAGTTAGTTAGTTATTATTATTTAATTATTCAATTTTATTAGTTAGTGATTAGTTTTAGTCATTAGTTATTAGTTTTTAGTTTATTAACTTAGTTATTAGTTAATTTTATTTGTTATTATTATTAGTTCTAGTTAGTTATTTATTTTTAGTTCTTAGTTTAATTTTTATTAGTTATTATTATTATTAGTTTTCTTATTAGTTTAATATTTTATTTAATTTTTATTTAGTTATTAGTTAGTTATTATTAGTTAGTTTTGTCATTATTTTAGTTGGTTATTAGTTTAGTTTTATTTTTTAGTTATTATTATTATTATTTAGTTATTATAAGTTATTATTAATTTTATTAGTTATTAGTTTATTAGATTTTATTAGTTTTTTGGTTTAGTTAGTTATTTAATTTTTTATTAGTTATTATTAGTTATTATTTTTGTTTTAGTTAGTTATTAGTTTTAGTTTTATTAGTTATTAGTTATTATTATTAGTTATTAGTTTAGTTTTTTTTAGTTATTAGTATAGTTATTATTAGTTTATTAGTTTTAATATTATTTTTATTTTATTATTAGTTGATTAATTTAGCTATTTAGTTAAGTAACTTTAGTTATTTTATTAGTTTATTAGTTTGTTAGTTTATTAGTTTATTAGTTTTTTGTTATTAGTTATTATTATTAGTTATTTAGTTCTGGTTATTTATTATTATTACTTATTAGTTTTAGTTTTATTAGTTATTAGTATATTTGTTATTAGTTTAGTTATTTATAGTTATTACTTATTATTAGTTATTAGTTTAGTTATTAGTTTTAGTTAGTTATTTTATTATTATTTAATTATTTAGTTTGCTAGTTTATTATTTATTAGTTAGTTAGCTTTATTATTTTAGTTAGTTTGTTATTATTTAATTATTAGTTTATTAGCTTAGTAGTTTATTAGTTATTAGTTTATTAGTTTGTTAGTTTTATTAGTTTAGTTTAGTTTATTAGTTATTTATTATTAGTTATTAGTTTAGTTTTATTATTAGTTTTATTATTATTAATTATTAGTTATTAGTTTTGTTAGTTAGTTCTTAGTTAGTTAGTTTAGTTTATTAGTTTTTATTAGTTTATTATTATTAGTTATTAATTAGTTTATTAGTTAATATTTTAGTTTGTTTATTATTAGTTAGTTATTAGTTTAGTTATTAGTTTAATTATTATTAGTTAGTTTTTAGTTTTGTTTTATTAATTACAGTTAGTTAGTTTTATTAATATTTTTAGTTATTAGTTAGTTTAGTTATTAGTTTTTAGTTAGTTAGTTAGTTTAGTTTTTTTATTTAGTTTAGTTATTATTAATTAGGTTTTATTATTTTATTAGTTTATTAGTTATTGGTTTATTAGTTTAGTTTATTTAGTTTTGGTTAGTTTATTTATTATTTTTTTTTTTTAGTTTTTAGTTATTGTATTAGTGTAGTTTTTATTGGGTTATTTTAGTTATTTATTATTTATTTTAGTTAGTTAGTTTAGTTTAGTTATTAGTTTTTTTTTTTATCAATTTATTAGTTAGTTATTAATTATTATTTGTTATTTTAGTTTTATTACTTTAGTTTTTTTATTTGTTAGTTGTTATTATTAGTTTAGATATTTAGTTTTATTTTTATTAGTTTAGTTATTAGTTTTATTAGTCTTTATTAGTTTTTGTTAGTTAGTTTAATAGTTAGTTATTAGTTTAGTTTTACTATTAGTTTTTAGGTTATTGTTAGTTAGTTAGTTTTTAATTTAGTTTTATTATTGGTTATTTTTTATTATTACTATTATTTAGTAATTATTATTATTATTATTATTATTAGTTAGTTTGGTATATTAGTTTTATTATTTTAGATTATTAGTTATTATTAGTTAGTTTTAGTTTTATTTAGTTTATTAGTTATTAGTTATTAGTTTTATTAGTTTATTAGTTATAAGTTAGTTATTATTATTATTAGTTAGTTATTATTATTAGTTTTAGTTAGTTATTAATTAGTTATTAGTTTAATAGTTTATTAGTTATTAGTTTACTTATTATTAGTTATTAGTTTTTAGTTTATTACATTTAGTTATTATGTTTTTAGTTAGTTAGCTATTAGTTTTAGGTTAGTTTATTATTATTTAGTTAGTTTTTAGTTATTATTAGTTTATTAGTTTTAGTGATTTAGTTTAGTTATTATTTATTATTAATTATTAGTTTTAGTTTATTAGTTATTATTAGCTATTAGTTTTTATTTTTTATTTATTATTAGTTACTAGTTAGTTATTTAGTTTTAGTTATTAGTTAGTTATTAGGTTTATATGTTTATTATTATTAGTTTTTTAGTTATTAGTTTTTAGTTATTTACTTAATTTTTATATTATTTAGTTAGTTATTAGTTTTTAGTTATTAATTTAGTTTATTAGTCTAATTATTTAGTTTAGTTATTAATTTAGTTATTATTAGGTTTAGCTTTTTAGTTATTAGGTTTTTTTAGTTTAGTTTAGTTAATTTTATTAGTTATTATTATAAGTTTTATTATTAGTTATTAGTTTTAGTTATTAGTTAGATTTAGTTATTAGTTTAGTTATTATTAGTTATTAGTTTAGTTATGATTAATATTTGTTATTACTTATTAGTTAGTAGTTATTATTATTAGTTTATTAGTTTATTAGGCTTAATTTTATTATTAGTTTTTAATTTTCTTATTTATTAATTATTTATTATTATTTGTTAGTATAATTATTAGTTTAGTTATTAGTTAATTAGTTTTAGTTTATTAGTTTAGTTTATTAGTTTTTAGTAATTTATTTTATTATTTATTAGTTAGTTTTTAGTTTTATTATTAGTTTATTAGGTTTTAGTTTATTAGTTAGAAATTAGTTTAGTTTTAGTTAGTTTAGTTAGTTTATTTGTTTTAGTTTATTATTATTTACTATTATTAGTTTTTAGTTAGTTAGTTAATTAGTTTTAGTTTATTTGGTTTTTCAGGTTTATTAGTTTTAGTTTTAGGATTAGTTATTAGTTATTAGTTTTATTAGGTTTTAGTTTAGTTATTATTAGTTATTAGTTAGTTATTTATTAATTATTAATTTATTTAGTTTTATTAGTTATTTAGTTATTAGTTTATTAGTTAGTTATTAGTTTTATTTATTAGTTAGTTTTAGTTAGTTAGTAGTTAGTTTATTAGTTTTTATTAGTTAGCTAGTTAGTTATTTTTAGTTATTAGTTATTAGTTTTTTTTTTAGTTTAGGTATTTATTAGTTAGTTATTAATTATTATTATTTAGTTTAATTTATTAGTTTTTATTAGTTTAGTTATTTATTATTAGTTATTTATTTATTAGTTTTATTAATTATTAGTTTATTAGTTTAGTTTTATTAGTTATTAGTTTTAGTTTGTTAGTTTTTTAGTTATTATAAGTATTATTAGTTATTAGTTTATTATTAGTTATAATTAGTAATTAGTTTTTATTAGTTTTATTAATTTAGGTTTAGTTATTAGTTTAGTTATTTATTAGTTTTTTTAGTTTTATTAGTTTTATTATTAGTTATTATTAGTTAACTAGTTTTATTAGTTATTATTAGTTAGTTATTATTTATTATTAGTTATTAGTTTGTTTTATTAGTAATTAGTTCAATTTATTAGTTTAGTTATTTAGTTTTTTTATTTAGTTTTTTTAGTTTTTATTAGTTATTAGTTTTAGTTTATTAGCTTATAGTTAGTCTAGGTTATTATTTAGTTATTAGTTTAGTTACATAATTTTAGTTATTATTAGTTATTAGTTTATTAGTTTTAGGTTTAGTTAGTTAGATAGTTTTAGTTATTATTATTATTAGTTAGTTTAGTTATTATTATTTTTTAGTTATTAGTTTTAGTTGTTATTAGTTATTAGTTTATTAGTTTTTAGTTTTTTTTTTTTTTTTTTTTTAGGAAACCCCATTACGGGGTATTTTATTACCACAAAAAAAGGTTACAAGGTCCTTAAAGGGGATAAACTTTGAAACTACGCTCAAAGAGCTCAAAAGGGTAAATCCCCTCTAAGTACATCCAAGAGCAAAAGAAAACATTAAAGCGGTCAAGATACAAGATGATTAACATAATAAGCTAAAGAAAGGATAAGGCCAATGCGATGGTTGTAAGAGTGCACGGTAATATGGAGCAAACGCAAGATAAAAGAGAGAAACACCTACAAAGTTATAATGAGAGAGAAATTAGAACAGTTAAGGTAATACAGACAAAAGGATAGAAGGAAACAATATAGTATGAGTATGATAATAAGAAAATGTGATAGAGAAGGCTCAATCACACCAAGTTGGGGCGGTGCAAGTATGAGCATACAAAGAAGGGTTACATCACAAGAGCTACTACCAAACCAAAAAGGAGTGAGAACATCACAGCCATCATAGCCAACAAACCTGTGAGAAGAAAGCACCCAGTTGTTGATATACTTGTGAGCTTTATTACCTGCAAACCTAAGCAAAATATATCTAAAATATATAGGTAATTGCTAAGAGCTGAAGGGTAAGGAGTCTCATTCAAGAAAATTATCATCCATATAGCCATCTTGACATGAGAATACATAAACATAAGTGAGTGAGCCATCTTAGCCAGAAGCTCATGAATAGCCATATTCAAGAAAAAAAATTAGTTCAACATATAATCCCTCCATAAGAAAATTACAGAGGAGACAACTAGAAAACACATTAAAAAAAGTCAATGAGCCTATAATTAACACCATCTAAATCACATGAGATGTAAATGAATCTTTCTGCGAAAATAATCGAAACAATCCCTTATTAATATCCGAGAAAGCAATAGTAAAGGAAGACGATAGCTCAACACAGGAATGAACTGCAATTAACCAAAATTAGCACCCGGAAAAAAGCTTGGGACGGCGGCTCAATAGCGACATTCAGGCCACCATTCGGATAATCGGATCAACAATCAATCGGAACAACGACAAAGGCAACAACATCCAAGGTAGGAAGAGACTCGACCATAATAACATTCTTTAATAAAGCTCATAAAACGCACCAACCAATCAAAATAGTAGGTGATGCGGTCGAAACAGAAATAAATTGCACGCAAATGGAAAGCCAACAAACATCTAATACAACATTGGAACATAAAAGGATCAACTGAATTGAAATTTGTCTCAACATTAAAATCTAGAAACAGTTAAGATGGCAACTTCCAAGCATGCCGAAAAGCTAGAACTAAGCCATAAACAGAAAAGACAACAGTTCATAATACCTTAATAATAGAGATTATAATCCAAGGAGTAAGCACTAACGCCGGTCCCAGATTAGGAAAAGCGGGAGTCCAAATGATTTCCATATGAGAATCCGAAAAAAATAAAGATAAGCAAGAGTAAAAGAGAGACGATAGCGACAAGACAAAATCCAAGACATGAAAGGGCCGCATAAAGATTACATTCTAGTACAGAACCCCAAGACAAAAAGACAGTAGCAGAACACAAGCCATTTGGATCCCAGTTGGGAATAGAAACAACAAGGGTAATGTAGATCACGCTATCGATAATGAGCAATACCCCTCGAGCGACCCCAACAACAAAATCACATAATTAAGCCCAGACCCAATGACCAAAACAAATAGAGACATGTCTGACAAGCATAGTGAATACCTTAATCCTATCCAGCGCATAACCGAACACGTAAAAAACTACCGGTGATGAGCAACACAGAGAGCCAATCGAGAGCCAATCCCAACAGAAAGAGGTTATTACAGTTGGAACCCACCCAAAAGGATCAAAAATTGTATTCAAATGAAAATATCATTAGAATCCGACAAAACAATATAACAGGAACCAAGGCAAAACCAGTAGCTTGCTTGCCATAAAACCACTCACCAGATAAACGGTGCATTTGAGGCAATTTTTGACGGGTTCAAAGCAAAACCAAGCAATCATCAACATCTTGCTGAATAAAACAAACCAAAACCCGAAGCGCCTCTAGAGTATTAATCCAGTGCAGCCAATAACCAAGGCAGTTAATACCAACAAGTTGGCCAAGAATCCACCCCAAAAGCATATATAAAAATAGGGTGGGAAAGAAAACTCCCCACCACAAGCCAATCCAATAAGAGACATTCAAAGCATTAGCAGGATGATTAGTCACATTAATCCAGATCTGCCAAGGATAAGGGTTGCAGAGAAGATCAACCCAGATGAGAGTAGCGAGGGGCGAGAAACAAAGAAAAAAAAATAAACAGAAAAACCAATAATCAAGGCCAACATTAAAGCCCATTCCTGCAGGGTGCAGGAGAAGACCAAAACCCCAATCTCAGAAGCTTCCTGCACAGAGAGGTTCTCTTGAATATAACAGCTAGTAACAATCTGTGAGAAAAGCTGCAAAGAACATCCATAGTAGGTGGAAGAAGAGAAGAAAGCACCCAACAAAGAAGATCTCACCAAGCTGAAATAGAAATGGATTCCGAAGGAGCTTGTAAGGGTCCAGTTACAAGATAAACAACCAAGATGATAAGTATAAGCAAAAAGACCAAATAGCCTCTTCATGCACAGAAATAAAATAAAATATAATTCCCAGAAGTAAATGAAAACCGTCAGCTCCAAGCTAGAATCAAAGAGAATATGGGAGACAATCAGCATATCAAAAACCAGCCAGCAGTCATTATCAGTTAGGATCCAATAACCTAACAGTAAAGCCTCAAGATCCCAAGTGGGTTTGCATTTATAAATCCAGTAACAGGTAACACAAAGCTCAATTGGGTGTGCATATAGTTCAACATCCATAGTATTGTGAATGCCAAAAGCAGATCTTCCAACTAAAGGAGGATTAAAGCGCAAGTCATGATAAAGAGCACAAGAGACAATGATATCTATTAGGAGTATCCATAAAGAACACTAGGAAAGCAGAATCGAAAAAAAAAGGAAGACGAAGAGGAGGATTATATTATGAGGTAAGGAAGCCCGAAATTGTCCAAGTTAACCAGACCTCGCAAGTATTTGGGTATTGTAAATTGATCAAAAAGGATGAGACTGTCTAATCTACGATTAGCAAGGTAATCAAGACAAGGCGTTACCTTCACGCCAAACATGAGTGATGGTAAAATTGAGAGAGAAGGGCCCTAATTTGCTTGAGAAGGTAGTACAAAGCGTTCTATTGGTAGAAGTCAAAAGGTCAATCAGGAGAAGAGCATCCACCTCTATCCAAATATTGAGCCAGACATTTTGTAGGCAAATTTCAAGAGCTTTGTGGACTGCCATAAGCTCAGTATAAGAGATAGTGCTAGAAATAAGGGGGTAAGCAAATGCACATAGGACTATACCCTTAGAATCCCTCCACAACCAGCCATTATGAGAGACAGAATCATCGTATTAATTTTAATAATATGATCAAGAGGTTTTTCCAAAAACCATTATATCATTTCGATAGTAAGACTGCGGAAGGTTGAGGCCAAGTTTAATGGCAGCAATTCTGACCTTTAAAATATTTGTGATGAATTAAATTGTCTTTAAACAAGTCACAAATTTTGTATTTAGTTCTTGTAATAATCCTCATGTGATTCATTCGAATCCCACGATGTTTAGCTTCATTTCGGTCCATCCATATGAACCAAATAAGAGTGATGGCGATTATGATTTTAATATGACCTTTAATGATATTTTGAAAGTAAACTTCAAGAAGTTGATATATAGTGAGAGTACAATTAAAATTGACAGTGTTGAATAGATCGTCATACCAAATCCAAATTTTAGATGCAATAGCCCCATTAACAAAAATATGGTTAACATTCTCAATATGGGAACAACATTGACATTTAGAGGGTAAATAAAACCCTTTACCCCACAACAAAGAATCAACAGGAATAAAGTTTTTAAGGATACAAGTTAGAGCGAGTAAGAAGAGGGGATATTGTTATTCCAAATTTTGAAGAACACAATAGAAGAATCCTGAGTGTCCCTAGTGTGAAGCCACACATTTTTAAGGTTAAAATCCCCATTATGAGATAGCTTAAAGATAATCTGATCATGATTGTTAGAAGTGATAGGAATATTAGTAATCATATTTAAGAAAGTGAAAGGAATAGAATCAGCAATCTTACTAGTGTTCCACTTGTGGTTTTGCTAGAATGAATTAACGGAAGTGGAGTGAGTGTAGAGTAAGTCATCAATGGATCCAAAGACACCACTCGTTGTCTAAAAATGAATTGCGAGTTTATGCCCCAAAAAATTAAGGATTCAATCCCATTTTTGAGAACAAAGTCTTCTCCACACGGAGAATCACCCGATTTAAAGGGACAAATTAGAGGATGTTTACCGGCAATATTTAGAAGTCATGAAATTCCCAAAGACTATTTTTGCTCTAAAATTCCACCAAAGTTTGTAGGAAAAGGCATTGATAACTTCTTTGATGGATTTACAACCTAGACCTCCCTCTTCAAGGGTACCATAACTTTTAGACCAAGATGACCAGTGCATTCTTTTAGAAGAAGTATTGGTTCCCCAGAAGAATTTGTTTAAGAGAAGCTCAATTCTATTGATGGTAGAATTAGTAGGCACAATGGTTTGAAGAAGGTATATAGGCATGGAGTTTAGGGTGCTCTTGATCAAGGTAAGCACCAAGAAGAGAGTAAATGAAATTCCCAAATTTTGTTAGAAATTTTCAATTAGATCATCAAAGAGGTGTGATCTTTGTGGCCTTTAAAAGCGGAGCCCCTAGATAATTAAGAGGGAGTTGATTTTGCTTAAAATTAGTAATTTTGGATATTTGGTTAAGTCTATTAGGAGGAATCTTATGAAGGAATAAAGCGCATTTTCCTTCATTAAGAAAAGACCACTAACATTACCAAAATCATTTAGAAGGTTCTTAATGGTTTTAACATATTGAAGGGAGCCGTTGTAGAAGATAATGAAATCATCTGCAAAGCGAGATGAGAAATAGGAAACCCCATGAGTTTTAAAAGACATATTAGGTTTATTAGAAAAGATTGTTAAGGCTCCTAGGCAGTATTCAATAGCGATGATAAAAAGAGAAGGTGAAAGTGGGTCACCTTGCCTCAAACCATGGCTAGAAGGAAAGAAACCTATGGACTCTCCATTCATGATAACCGAAAACTAGACATTCGTGATATACCTTTTATAACTGATAAAACTATCAGAGAAACCAAAGAAATTCAGGATTTGAAAGAGAAAATCCCATGAGAGTTTGTCAAAGGCTTTAGCGATGTCCAGTTTGAATAAGATGTTGCCACCTCTAGTAGGGACATCAAGATCATGAACCAACTCTTGAGCAAGAAGAATATTATCCGATATTGCTCTGTGTTTAACAAAACCAGTTTGATTAGGAGAGATTATTTTAGGAAGCAAAGGGCTAAGCCTATTATTTATTATATTAGCAATGAGTTTTTGAAAAAAGGTACAAAGACTAATCGGTCTAAAATCAAGATTGTTGTTAGAATAATAGAAGTGCTTGAAAAGTATTTGGGAATAGGATTGCCTTCAAAGAAGTCGATAACAGCATCAACTAAGTCGGTTTTAATAAATGGCCAACAATGCTGAAAGAAGTGGGTCGTGTAGCCGTCAGGGCCAGCAACAGAGTCAGTGTTCATGTTCTTAAGAGTATTACTAATCTCTTCTTCGGAAGGGCACATAGTGAGTAAATGATTATCCTCACTGTTAAGCATAGAAGGGATAAGATGAGTGTTAGATAAAGTACCCAGCAAAGGATTAGAATTTAATAAAGTTTGAAAATGATGAATGACAGAATCCTTAATATCATTGTTATCGGTTATCCATTCACCATTAGAATTCTTAATTTTCTTAATCGAGTTTAAGGCTTTCCGTTTATTACAAATGGCCTGGAAATACCTGGTGTTTCTATCACCATCAGCAATATGCTTGCTTGCTGCTTTTTGACGCCAATAAGTTTCTTCCATGTTTTGATAATTAACCAAGTGATTCTTGGCAATGTTCAACTCCTCAAGTTTACTCGGATCAGTAGAGACAGCCTCTTCAAGGGAACAAACCTCTTATTCCATAGCTTTAAGATTTGTGAAAATGTTTTTAAAAATGTGTTTGTTCCACCAATTTAGAGTTTGTTTAAGTCTTTTGAGCTTAAGCCAAAGGCAGTCATACCTTTAATCGGAAAATAGAGCCATCCAATTAGTGAGAGCGACATTAGTGAAGTCACTATGTTGTGTCCACATATTTTGAAATCTAAAAGGAGAGGGAGTAGAGGGGTTAGGGGGGGGGATTTTGAAAGAAATCAAGAGAGGAGCATGGTCGAGACAAAGTTACTCAAATGCTCAACAATGGTAGTAGGTCCGATTGATCCGAGAAAATTAAAGAGGGTCCTATCTAGATCGCCAAAGTCTAGAGTTGTGCCACGTGAAGTTAGACCCGGTGAAACCAATGTCGTCGGTTGCAATCCAGATCATATTTGAGAAGTCCTCCATGGAATGATGGTTGAGGAGTACATCCTCCCCTTCTTTCTGAACTAGCTATGATAGTATTGAAATCACCTCCAACCAACCAGGGAAGGTTAGCCGAGGAAGAATGCGTAAGTGATTCCAAAGAATGTTCCTACCAGCTCTATTACAGGAAGCATAGATAAAAGAGCCAAAAGCCGATAAGTCACCTAAGGAGATTTTGACATTAACCAATTGGTCAAGATCATAAATGATGGATATGGTGATGGAGTTGTGCCAAAAGCACCAAATTTTATTATTAATATTGAAGAAAAAGTTATGAAAACCAAGGGATCTAGCGACAAAAGCAATCTTGGAAGAATTAATAAAAGGTTCAATAAGAACAAGTAACTTGATATTATGAGCACGACAAAGACTCCCAATTGCGGTGAAGAGACCCACAACCCGAATATTCCAAATAAAAAAATTAATCATAAGGAGACAACCAAAAGGGAAAAGGAAAAAAGAAAGGAAAGAGAGGAGAGCAATGGTGACACATTACTTATGTGGGGTGGAAGAGGAAGTGATTGGAGAAGTTATTATTAGAAAATTTTGCTTTGTAGGGTTTTTATTTTTAACAATTTGAAAGGGTCTATCAGAATCCAAATTATCGCCATCAGAAAGGGATTAATTTTTGGGTTCTGGAATAATAGAAGAATCTATCAATGTTTTAGAAGAGGGGATTTCACCTTCTTCCGTATCGAATAAAGTGTGAGAAATTGGTTGCAATTGAATATCACTCGGAAGGGGAATAGATGGGGAAGTTCTAACACCATTAAATACAAGTATCTTTCTCAATATGTTCTGAAGACATAGGGTCATCATTGTGTTGGTCCATTATATGATTCTCATTCAAATTGTTTAAATGGGTGTCCAATATAAGGCTACCATTCAGATTTTCATTAGGATTTAACTGAAGCAAAGAGCTATCATGGGGAGCCAAATTATTACAAGCAGGGGCAAGGTTAGGTATATTGCCATTGGTAGCGTCACACCCCTCAATGCCTGTTTTAGTACCAAGATCAGAATGTTTTCCAATAGATAGATCAGTAGAAGGAGTAGGGAGGAGAGGCTCTTTTTGAGTATTTTTAGGCACATATGCTAGAGTATTGGTTTTCCCAGTTCATTAGTGGTGTTCATATTCTGTGGTAAATTTTTTCTGAGATTAGGATGAAGTATAAAGCATTCTGAGTGTTCGTGCCCGTGAATCTTGCAGTGAGTGCAAAAGACAGGAAAATTTTTGAATTCGACTTTTTGACTATATCCAAATTTTTCGGAGCCAATCCAAACCTCTTTGGGATATCTTTTAGTGATGTCTATCTCAACGAGAATATGTGACGAAGGCCTAGATCTAGTAGTGGCGTTGCTTGATCTATTTGGAGGGGTCTACCAAAAAGGCCGCCAACAGCAAACAAAACTTGATGAGTGACATAGTGTATTCGCATGTTAGGAAAAGCAAGCCAAAGAGGGACAATGGGAGATTCCTCTTTGACATCAAAGAGGGGCGACCATTTCAATAGCCGCATATGACAATTATGCACAAAATAAGAACGACGAGCGAAAACCCGCGAATAGTCTAAATCATTTGAGAGTTGAATAAGAATGTGACGGATCGATCAATTGATAGAGAAAGTACCGATAATTTTAAACTATGAAAGAAATAGCGAATATTATCAAGAGTCGGCGTAAGGGAGAATTTACCCACCAAAGCGAACTCGAAGGGCTTAGCAAGTTTCTCAACATCCTGATCAGAACACATTACTGCCGGCAATCCACGATAAGATGTTGCAATGAGATTAACGGAAGCATTTGAGCTAGGGATCTTACCAGATAAAGCCTCTTTGAATGATTTAACAACAGGTGCATTAACAGGAGCAATCGAATCCAGAAATCCTGTAGAGTCGGAGGGCAAAGAAGGTGCTGGCGCGTCGAGATGAAACGAGCCGGGGTTCGCAGAGACCAAAGCCTCCGCCATTGCTTTAATCCAAGGACGTCACATACGCGGGAGCCCGATACGCGCATTCAGGCCGAGAGAAGTGGCCAATTACCTGAGAGCGGCCAATCCACCGAGGGGAACACAAAATCGCTAGAGAAGCGCCTTAAGAGTCCTTATTGATCCCAGTTATTAGTTTTTTAGTTAGTTATTATTATTAGTTAGTTTATTAGTTTTTATAAATAAGTTTTTAGTTAGTTATTAGTTTAGTTATTTTTAGTTTTTAGTTATTATTATTAGGTTTTGTTTATTTATTATTTTATTAGTTAGTTATTAGTTTAGTTATTAGCTTAGGTTTTTTAGTTAGTTTGTTATTAGTTAGTTATTAATTTTTTAGTTTATTAGTTTAGTTTTTAATATTAGTTTATTTAGTTAATTAGATTTTTAGTTTTATAGTTTTATTAGTTTAGTTAATTTTTTGTTTATTAGTTATTAGGTTTATTAGTTAGTTATTTAGTTTTAGTTATTATTATTTTTAGTTTTATTAATTAATTATTAGTTATTAGTTATTAGTCTAGTTATTTTATTAGTTATTATTATTTCATTTATTAGTTTAGTTATTAGTTAGTTGTATTAGTTATTAATTTAGTTATTTTATTAGTTATTAGTTATTAGTTATTTCATTATTAGTTTTAATTAGTTTTTATTATTAGTTTATTAGTTTTAGTTATTAGGTTTATTAGTTTAGTTAGTTAGTTATTTAGTTAGTTATTTAGTTATTATTATTATTAATTTAGTTTTATTATTAGTTATTAGGTTTATTAGTTTTAGTTTAGTTTTTTTAGTTTATTAGTTTATTAGTTATTTAGTTATTAGTTTATTATTAGTTTTATTTAGTTATTTGTTTTATTTTAAGTTAGTTTTAGTTAGTTTTATTAGTTTTATTTCATTATTAGTTATCAGTTTAGGTTTTATTAGTTAGATTTTAGTTTTTTGAGCTTATTATTATTAGTTTTATTTTTATTAGTTAGTTAGTTATTATTATTAGTTTATTAGTTTTAGTTTTATTATTATTAGTTAGTTTAGTTAGTTAGTTGTTAGTTTAGTTTATTATTATTATTATTAGTAGTTAGTTTTTTAGTTTGATTAGTTTATTAGTTAGTTAGTTTTAATTTTTAGTTTAGTTTTTTTAGTTTTAGTTGTGGTTATTAGTTAGTTATTATTATTAGTTATTATTAGTTTAGTTATTTATTGGGTTATAATTATTGGTTTTTATTGTTTAGTTAGTTATTTTAGTTTTATTAGTTATCAATTTAGTTATTAGTTTTTAGTTTATTAGTTAGTTATTAATTTAGGTTTAGTTATTAGTTATTAGTTTATTAGTTTTATTAGTTTTATTAGTTAGTTATTTTATTAGTTAGTTAGTTTATTAGTCTTAGTTTAGTTATTAATTTATTATTATATTTAGTTTAGTTAATTTTATTAGTTATTACTTGTTAATTATTAGTTTATTAGTTTATTAGTTATTATTATTATTATAGTTATTATTATTATTATTTATTATTATTATTATTACTTAGTTAGTTTATTAGTTAGTTGTTAGTTAGTTATTAGTTTTAGTTTATTAGTTTATTTAGTTTAGTTATTAGTTAGTTAGTTTATTATTATTAGTTTTAGATTTAGTTATTAATTTACTTAGTTTTTTAGGTTTATTAGTTTTAGTTGGTTAGTTTTTTTAGTTTATTAGTTATAAGTTTAGTTTTTTTTTAGTTTTATTAGTTATTAGTTATTAATTATTAGTTTTAGTTAGTTATTAGTTTATTAATTTTATTAGTTTTACTTATTTAATTTATTTAGTTTTTGGTTATTGTGGTTATTAGTTTAGTTATTATTATATTATTGGTTTTTTAGTTAGTTATTAGTTATTATTAGTTAGTTAGTTATTAGTTAGTTAGTTTATTATTAGTTATTGGTTATTATTATTACTTCATTAGTTATTATTAGTTATTATTATTATTTTATTTTAGTTAGTTTTATTAGTTTATTAGTTAGTTAGTTATTAGGTTTAGTTTTATTAGTTTAGTTATTTAGTTATTTAGTTTTATTAGTTTATTAGTTTTTATTAGTTTTTAATTTTAGTTATTAGTTAGTTAGTTTAGTTATTATTTAGTTATTAATAGTTATTAGTTATTAGTTTTATTAGTTTAGTTTATTAGTTATTAGGTTTAGGTTTTAGGTTTTAGTTATTTATTATTAGTTAGTTATTTAGTTATCAGTTTATCAGTTAGTTTAGTTAACAGTTTAGTTATTATTATTATTATTAATTATTTTAGTTATTAGTTAGTTATTAGTTTATTAGCTTTATTAGTTTTTAGTTTAACTAGGTTATTAGTTAGTTTAGTTATTAGGTTTATTAGTTATTAGTTATTATTTTAGTTAGCTATTAGTTTTTTTTATTATTAGCTATTAGTTATTTTTAGTTAATTATTAGTTTTATTATTATTATTAGTTAGGTTATTATTATTAGTTTTATTTATTAGTTTTATTAGTTAGTTTTAGTTATTAGTTATTAGTTTTAGTTTTAGTTATTAGGTTTTAGCCATTAGTTTAGTTTTTTATTAATTATTAGTTTAGTTTTATTATTAGTTTTTTAGTTAGATAGTTAGTTAGTTTATTTAGTTATTAGGTTTAGTTTTATTTATTAGTTAGTTTATAGTTTTTTGTTAGTTTTTAGTTTTTAGTTATTAGTTATTAGTTAGTTTATTATTTTATTTTAGTTATTAGTTAGGTTATTTTTAGTTTAGTTTTAGTTTAGTTTTTATTTTTGGTTTTATTAGTTAGTTTTATGTTTATTAGTTTAGTTATTTAGTTTTAGTTATTATTAGTTATTAGTTATTAGTTATTATTAGTATATTATTTTATTAGTTTTATTAGGTTTAGGTTTTAGTTTAGGTTTGAGTTAGTTATTAGTTTTAATTATTAATTAATTATTTGTTTAATTATTAGTTATTATTATTAGTTAGTTATTATTAGTTATTAGGTTTTTATTCGTTATTAATTAGTTATTATTATTATTGGTTTGTTAGTTTAGTTATTTATTAGGTTATATTAGTTAGTTATTATTATTTATTAGTTATTAGTTATTAGTTTAGTTATTATTTAGTTTTAGTTAGTTATTAGTTATTTAGTTATTTAGTTTTTTTAGTTTATTAATTTAGTTATTTAGTTTTAGTTTTTAGTTTTATTATTAGTTATTAGTTTAGTTATTAGCTAGTTATTATTATTTAGTTAGTTTATTAATTATTAGTTTTAGTTTTTTTTATTAGTTAGTTAGTTTTTATTTATTATTTTTAGTTATTAGTTATTATTTTATTAGTTTATTATTATTAGTTATCTAATTATTAGTTATTAATTATTATTATTAGTTTTGTTATTAGGTTTTATTAGTTATTAGTTTTTTTATTATTAGTTATTAGTTTAGTTATTTATTTGTTATTATTATTAGTTTTATTATAAGTTATTAGTTCTTTTAGTTATTAGTGTAGTTATTATTAGTTAGTTAATTATTAATTTAGTTATTTATTTTTTATTATTATTAGTTTTATTATAAGTTATTAGTTTTTTTAATTATTTGTGTAGTTATTAGTTATTAATTTTTAGTTAGTTAGTTATTATTTCAATTATTATTAGTTAGTTATTAGTTTATTAGTTTATTATTAGTTATTAATTTTTATTTAGTTAGTTTATTAGTTAGTTAGTTTAGTTAGTTATTAGTTTAGTTTTTTTAGGTTATTTAGTTTGTTAGTTTAGTTATTAGTTATTAAGTTTTTATTTAGTTATTAGTTTTTAGTTATTGTTAAGTTTAGTTATTAGTTAATTTTATTAGTTAGTTATAGTTAGTTTTATTATTATTATTAGTTATAGTTATTATTATTAGTTTTATTTATTAGTTAATTATTATTAGTTAGTTTTAGTTTATTAGGTTTTATTAGTTATTATTAGTTTTTATTATTAGTTATTAGTTATTTTTATTATTAGTTATTATTATTAGTTTTATTAGTTTAGTTATTTTTTATTAGTTTAGTTTTATTATTATTAGTTAGTTAGTTAATAGTTTATTAGTTATTTTGTTTATTAGTTTAGTTATTATTAGTTAGTTTTATTAGTTAGTTTAGTTATTAGTTTATTAGTTTAATTTATTAGTTATTATTAGTTATTATTTGTTATTAGTTTTAATTATTAGTTTAGTTAATTTTAGTAGTTATTATTTATTATTATTAGTAGTTAGTTTAGATTTTAGTTTAGTTTATTATTACTAGTTTTATTAGTTAGTTATTTCAGGTTTAGTTAGTTATTAGTTTTTAGTTTAGTTTAGTTTTTATTTGTTAGTTAGGTAGGTTATTAGTCAGTTATAAATTAATTAGTAAATTAGTTTATTAGTTTAGTTATTATTTATTAGTTAGTTTATTAGTTTTAGTTATTTTAGTTATTAGTTAGTTATAAGTTGTTTATGTTTAATTATTATTTTAGTTTAGTTAGTTTTTTAGTTTAGTTTATTTAGTTATTTTATTTAGTTTTAGTTATTTATTATTTATTAGCTTATTAGTTTTATTAGTTTACTTTTTATTACTTTTATTAGTATTAGTTTTTTAGTTTTATTTAGTTTTTATTAGTTACTTATTTAGTTAGTTAGTTATTAGTTATTATTAATTTTTTATTAGTTAGTTATAAGTTAGTCAGTTATTTTATTACTTATTAGGTTTAGTTATTAGTTTTATTACTTATTATTATTAGTTATTAGTTATTAATTTTTAGTTTTTAGTTTATTAGTTTTATTAAGTTATTATTAGTTAGTTTTCAGTTTAGTTATTAGTTTTAGTTTTAGGTTTCTATTATTTAGTTATTATTTATTAGTTAGTTAGTTAGTTTATAAATATTAGTTTTATTAGTTATTAGTGCAGTTATTAGGTTTTATTAGTTATTAATTTATTAGTTTATTAGTTTTTATTAGTTTTATTAATTAGTTTATTATTTAGTTTTTTAGGTTTTATTATTATTATTATTTAGTTATTAAGTTTTTAGTTAGTTATTATTAGTTATTAGTTTTAGTTTATTAGTTATTTAGGTTTTATTAGTTATTAGTTAGTTTTAGTTTTAGTTTTTAGGTTTTTTAGTTATTATTATTAGCTATTAGTTATTTAGTTTATTTAGTTTTAGTTTTTAGTTTTTATTAGTTTTATTTAGTTATTAGTAGTTTTTTAGTTAGTTTTATTTATTAGTTAATTATTGTTATTATTATTATTATTATTAGTTAGATGGTTTTTTTTTATTTGTTAGTTTTTATTTAGATAGTTTAGTTTATTATTAGGTTTGGTTTTTATTATTTTATTAATTATCAGTTTTATTAGTTTAGTTTATTAGTTTGATTAGTTTTTAATTTTACTATTTTATGTTTACTATTATTAGGTTCTTATTAGTCATTATTATTATTATTAGTTATTATTAGTTTTTATTATTAGTTTTTATTATTAGTTATTTATTAATTATTAGTTAGTTTTAGTTACTAGTCTTATTAGTTATTAGTTTTTAGGTTTAGTTAATTAGTTATTTATTATTAGTTATTAGTTTAATAGTTTTGGTTTTTAGTTTTTATTAGTTATTATTATTATTAATTAGTTTTTTAGGTTAATTTTTATTAGTTATTATTAGGTTTATTATTTATTAGTTTTTTAGGTTTTAGTTTTAGTTTTTAGTTTATTAGTTTATTATTATAGTTTTAGTTATTATTATTATTATTATTATTATTAGTTATTATTAGTTTTATTATTAGTTAGTTTTATTAGTTTATTAGTTATTAGTTTAGTTTTTTATTTAATTATTATGATTATTATTTAGCAAGTTTTTATTATTAGTTATTTAGTTATTAGTTATTAGTTTAGTTATTATTACTAGTTTTTCAGTTTTTAATTAGCTATTATTAGTTTTAGTTATTAGTTAGTTATTAGTTATTATTAGTTAGGTTATTAGTTAGGTTATTAGTTTACTACTAATTATTAGTTTAGTTTTATTTGTTATTTATTTGTTATAATTAGTTTTATTATTAGTTATTATTTTTTTTATTTATTAGTTTAGTAAAGTTATTATTATTATTATTAGTTGGTTATTATCAATTTTATTAGTTAGTTATTAGTTTTTTTAGTTATTAGTTTTATTAATATTTATAAGTTTTTTAGTTAAATATTAGTTTTTATTAGTTATTATTAATTAGTTATTAGTTATTAGTTATTTAGTTATTAGTTAGTTATTATAGTTATTATTATTATTAGGTTTTTTATTAGTTATTAGTTTTTATTTTATTAGTTATTAGTCTATTATTATTTTTAGTTATTATTAGCTTAGTTAGTTATTATGAGTTATTAGTTTAGTTAGTTATTATTATTAGTTATTAGTTTTAGCTTTTAGTTATTATTTTATTATTATTAGTTAGTTAAGTTTTTTAATTATTAGTTTAGTTATTAGCTTTTAGTTTAATATTAGCTAATTATTTATTTTATTAGTTAGTTTTAGTTATTAGTTATTATTACTATTATAATTATTATTAGTTTAATTTATTAGGTTAGTTATTAGTTAGTTATTAATTTTTTATTATTATTAGGTTTCATTTATTAATTATTTTAGTTTTATACTTTATTGGTTTATTATTATTTTTAGTTTAGTTATTTGTTATTATTTAGTTATTATTAGTTATTATTAATTATTTAGTTTAGTTATTTTAATTATTATTATAAGTTTAGTTATTAGTTAATTTATTATTATTTTATTATTTTAGTTATTTAGTTATTTAGTTTAATTAGTTTTTAGTTATTATTAGTTTATTAGTTAGTTTAATTAGTTTTATTATTATTAGTTTTACTATATTTAGTTTATTTATTAGTTATTAGTTATTATTAGTTTAGTTATTAGTTTATTAGTTATTAGTTTTTTAGTTTTTTTGTTTTTTAGTTATTAGTTTTTATTATTAGTTAGTTTTTTTGTTTATTAGTTAGTTATTATAGTTATTAGTTTATTATTATTAGTTTTTAGGTTTATTAGTTATTAGTTTAGTTAGTTTAGTTATTAGTTTAGTTTTATTAGTTTTAGTTAGTTATTTAGTTTATTATTTAGTTATTATTATTAGCTTTATTAGTTATTAGTTATTTATTATTATTAGTTTTATTTATTATTTTTTAGTTATTAGTTATTAGTTTATTAGTTTAAATATTAGTTTTAGTTATTATTATTAGTAAGTTATTAGTTAGTTTTTTTATTATTTATTAGTTTAGTTAATAAGTTTTATTAGTTATTTAGTTTAGTTATTATTATTAGTTATTATTTATTAGTTATTAATTTATTATTTTTTAGTTTATTAGGTTTATTATTAATATTTATTAGTTTAGTTATTAGTTTTTAGTTTTTAGTTTTAGTTGGTTTTATTTTTTTTTTATTATTAGTTATTATTATAAGTTAGTTATTAGTTTATTATTAGTTATTAGCAGTTATTAGTTTTATTAGTTAGTTATTGATTTAGTTTATTAGTTAGTTATTATTAGTTATTTTAGTTTAGTTTGTTTTTATTATTAGTTATTAGTTATTAGTTAGTCATTATTAGTAATTTTTAGTTAGTTTTTATTATTAGTTTTTATTTTTTATTAGGTTTTTAGTTAGTTTTATTACTTATTAGTTAGTTAGTTTATTATTAGTTAGTTATTAGTTTATTAGTTTAGGTTATTAGTTTTAGTTTATTAGTTTTTTTATTAGTTAGTTTAGTTATTAGTTAGTTATTAGTTTTTTATTTTATTATTAATTTTTAGTTTTTAGTTTAGTTTATTATTATTATTAGTTTTATTATTATTAGTTTATTAGTTTTAAGTTTAGGTTTATTAGTTTTTTAGTTATTAGTTTTATTTGTTTTTATTATTAGTTATTAGTTAGTTAGATATTATTATTAGTTTTTTTAGTTTAGTTATTAGTTATTAGTTTATTTAGTTTTTATTTATTTATTATTTGTTTATTAGTTTAATTATTAGTTAGTTTTAGTTTATTAGTTACTAGGTTTAGTTATTAGTTTAGTTAATTTTATTAGTTAGTTTATTTATTAGTTTATTATTAGTTTATTAGTTTACTATTTTAGTTTTTAGTTAGTTATTTAGTTATTATTATTAATTATTAGGTTAGTTATTATTAGTTTATTTATTTATTAGTTTATTATTATTAGTTTAGTTATTATTAGTTAGTTAATTTTTAGTTATTAATTTACATTATTAGTTAGTTAGTTTTTATTAGTTTATTAGTTTTAGTTTTTATGGTTTTTGGTTAGTTGGTTTTAGTTATTAGTTTTTTATTTTAGTTATTAAGTTTGGTTTATTGGTTTTATTAGTTTAATTATTAGATATTTAGTTAGTTATTAGTTTTATTAGTTATTATTAGTTTATTAGTTTAGTTATTGCTATTATTTAGTTATGATTATTATTAGTTTTTATTTATTAGTTATTAGTTTATTAATTTATTTATTATTAGTTAGTTAGGTATTAGTTTATTAGGTTATTAGTTTAGTTTTCTAGGTTTATTATTAGTTTATTTTTAGTTTAGTTAGTTATTAATTTTTTTTAGTTAGTTTATTAGTTTATTAGTTTCATTAGTTTCAGTTATGAGTTTAGTTTAATTAGTTTTAATTAGCTATTAGTTTATTAGGTTTTTTAGTTAATTAGTTTATTAGTTTATTAGTTTAGTTTATTATTAGTTAGTTTAGTTAACTATTAGTTATTAGGTTTAATTATTATTAATTAGTTTTTTTTAGTTTAGTTATTAAGTTTAATTTAGTTATTAGTTATTATATTTATTAGTTTTATTAGTTTTATTTAGTTAATTATTAGTTAGTTTTAGTTTATTAGTTATTAGTTAGTTTATTGAGTTATTAGTTAGTTATTAGTTTTAGATTTTTAGTTTAGTTAGTTAGTTTTTTGGTTTAGTTAGTTATTAGTTAGTTAATTTTGGTTTTAGTTTTTAGTTATAAGTTAGTTAGTTAGCTTTTTTAGTTTATTAGTTAGGTTATTTTATTAGTTAGTTTTATTAATTTTAGTTAGTTTTATTAGGTTATTAGGTTTAATTATTAGTTTAGTTTATTTATTAGTTATTATTTTATTAGTTTTTATTAGTTTGTTATTAGTTAATTTGTTAGTTTAGTTTAGTTATTTATTATTAGTTATTAGTTATTAGTTATTAGTTATTATTTAGTTTATTAGTTTTTAGTTAGTTTATCATTATTATTATTAGTTTTATTTATTAATTTATTTAGTTCGTTATTAGTTTAGCTATTAGGTTTTATTAGTTATTATTAGGTTATTATTAATTTTATTATTAGTTATTATTATTAGTTATTAGTTATTTGTTTTTATTAGTTTGTTATTACTAGTTAGTTTTATTAGTTATTTAGTTTAGTTATTTTAATTAATTATTTAGTTTTTTTAGTTATTATTAGTTAGTTTTTAGTTTTTAGTTTAGTTAGTTAGTTATTTAGTTATAAGTTTTAGTTTTAGTTATTTTATTATTTAGTTATTAGTTAGTTATTACTTAGTTTTATTAGTTTATTATTTATTAGTTTTATTAGTTAGTTTTTTTAGTTATTATTAGTTTTATTAGTTTAGTTAGTTTTTATTAGTTTTATTAGTTTAGTTAGTTAGCTTAGTTTAGTTATTAGTTTTTAGTTTATTATTATTAGTTATTATTAATTTTTAGTTTATTAGTTATTATTAGTTAGGTTATTAGTTTGTTTATTAATTTTTTTTATTAGTTAGTTATTATTATTAGTTAGGTTATTTTATTAATTATTAGTTTTAGTTACGTAGTTATTAATTTTAAGTTTTTATTATTAATTAATTATTTAGTTATTTATTAGTTTTATTATTTCATTTATTATTTTAGTTTATTAGTTTAGTTATTAGTTTTAGTTTATTAGTTTAGTTTATTAATTTTTAGTTATTAATTTTAGTTATTTGGTTTTAGTTATTAGTTTTATTAATTTCATTATATTATTATTAGTTAGTTAATTTAATTTAGTAGTTTGGTTATTTAGTTTTATTAATAGTTATTAATTAGTTTTATTTTATTTAGTTATTAGTTTTATTAGTTTATTATTATTATTATTATTATTATTATTATTATTATTATTTATTAGGTTTGTTTTTATTAGTTATTAGTTATTAGTTTGGTTATTATTATTAGTTTAGTTATTTAGTTATTATTTTAGTTTTAGTTAGTTTTATTTATTAGTTTTTTAGCTTTTATTAGTTTAGTTATTAGCTATTAGTTAGTTAGTTAAGTTATTTTTTATTTTAGTAATTAGTTTAGTTATTAGTTATTATTAATTAATTAGTTATTATTAGTTTTAGCTCATTAGTTATTAGTTTTTTTAGTTATTAGTTTAGATATTAGTTAGGTTATTAGTTAGTTATTATTTAGTTATTATTAGTTTTATTTAGTTATTTGTTTTTTAGTTTTACAAGATATTTATTAGTTATTATTATCATATTATTAGTTTATTATTAGTTATTATCTAATTATGATTATTTATTAGTTTATTATTAGTTATTAGTTATTAGTTCAGTTAGACTTTTAGTTATTATTATTTATTATTTTTTTATAAGTTATTAGTTGAGGTATTTGGTTAGTTTTATTAGTTTTGTTCTTTAATTTATTAGTTATTTAGTTTTATTATTAGGTTTATTTTTTAGTTATTATTTTTTTTAGTAATTTATTTTATTAGTTTAGCTATTTAGTTTAGTTATTTATTATTAGTTTAGTTAGTTATTTTATTAGTTATTAGTCAATTAGTTATTTAGTTTAGTTATTAGTTTAGTTAATTTATTACTTAATTTAGTTATTAGTTATTATTTATTAATTAATTCTTGTTGATTTTATTATTGATTTATTTATTAGTTTATTATTATTAGGTTTATTAGTTATTAGTTAGTTATTATTAGTTAGTTATTAATTTATTATTAGTTTATTAGTTTAGTTTTTCGTTATTACTTATTAGTTTTTATTAGTTAGTTATTAGTTTAGTTATTATTTAGGTTTAGTTAGTTTTAATTATTAGTTAGTGTTTAGTTTTTATTAGTTATTAGGTAGTTTTATTAGTTCTTATTATTATTAGTTATTAGTTTATTAACTTTTATTATTTATTATTAGTTAGTTAGTTAATTATTATATTTAGTTTTGTTAGTTATAACTTTTTAGTTATTATTATTAGTTTATTAATTTAGTTTATTATTTAGTTATTAGTTATTATTTTAGTTATTAGTTTAGTTATTATTAGTTAGTTAGTTTTAGTTTAGTTAGTTATTTATTATTAGTTTTTGGTTATTTTATTATTAGTTAGTTAGTTTAGTTATTTATTATTCATTTCTAATTTTTTATTATTAGTTAGTTAGTTTATTAGTTATTAGTTTTTATTAGTTAGTTATTTAGTTTAGTTATTATTAGTTATTTATTATTAGTTATTGGTTAGTTAGTTTTTAGTTTATTAGTTTAGTTTATTAGTTATTTGATTTATTAGTTTAGTTAGTTTTATTTTTAGATTTTTAGTTTTTAGTTTAGTTTAGTTAGTTTGGTTATTAGTTTAAGTTATTAGTTATTATTTATTAATTAGTTATTATTAGTTTTATTACTTTTTTATCTATTTGTTAGTTTATTATTATTAGGTTTATTAGTTATTAGTTAGTTAGTTATTATTAGTTAGTTATTAGTTTATTATTAGTTTATTAATTTAATTATTAGTTATTAGTTTTTATTAGTTAGTTATTAGTTAAGTTATTATTTAAGTTTAGTTAGTTTTAGTTATTAGTTAATTTTATTAGTTATTATCATTATTAGTTATTAGTTTATTTACTTTTATTATTTATTATTAGTTTGTTTGTTTGTTATTTTATTTAGTTTTATTAGTTATTAGTTATTAGTTATTATTATTAGTCTTTTAGTTTAGTTTATTAGTTAGCTATTAGTTATTAGTTTAGTTATTATTAATTAGTTAGTTATTTATTATTAGTTTTTAGTTTTTATTATTAGTTAGTTAGTTTAGTTATTAATTTATTAGTTATTAGGTATTATTAATTAGTTATTTAGTTTAGTTATTATTAGTTAGTTATTATTAATTATTAGTAAGTTAGTTTTTAGTTTAGTTTATTATTAATTTAGTTTATTAGTTTAGTTAGTTTTTTAGTTTAGTTTCATTATTAGTTATTTAGTTTTTATTATTAGGTTTTTCATTTTTAGTTAGTTTTTGTTATTAGTTTATTTGTTAGTTTTTAGTTTAGTCAGTTTATTTAGTTAGTTTTATTTTATTAGTTATTATTATTATTATTATCAATTTATTACTAGTTATTAGTTTATTTTTTTATTAGTTTATTATGATTATTATTAGTTATTATTATTATTATTTAGTCATTAGTTTATTATGTTTATTAGTTTAGTTTATTAGTTAGTTATTAGTTAGTTTTAGTTTATTAGTTTTATTAGTTATTTAGTTATTAGTTTTATTAGTTTATTAGTTTATTAATTTTATTAGTTTTATTAGTTAGTTATTTATTAGTTAGTTTATTAGTTAGTTTATTAGTTTATTTAGTTATTAGTTTATTAGGTTTTTAGTTAGTTTAGTTATTTAGTTTTATTAGGTTTATTATTAATTATTTTAGTTTTTTATTGGTTTTTTATTAGTTATTATTATTAGTTATTAGTTATTATTAGCTATAAGTTTAGCTTTTAGTTTATTAGTTAGTTTGTTATTAATTATTATTTATTTTATTATTAGTTTAGTTATTAGTTTTAGTTTTATTAATTATTTATTAGTTTAGTTATTAATTAGTTTAGTTTTTATTAGTTATTAGTTAGTTATTATTATTCATTTTAGTTATTATTAGTTAGTTGTTAGTTAGTTTATTATTATTTATTAGTTATTCATTTTAGTTAGGTTATTTATTTATTAGTTATTATTATTAGTTTTATTAGTTATTTATTTTAGTTATTATTATTATTAGTTTTAGTTTATTAGTTTATTAGTTTTTTAGGTTTTATTATTAGTTAGTTTAGTTATTTAGCTCATTATTCTTAGTTATTATTAGTTAGTTTATTAGGTAGTTAGTTTAGTTTATTTTTATTATTATTAGTTATTAGTTTATTAGTTTAGTTAGTTTTATTAATTTTTAGTTTTTATTTAGTTATTAGTTTTTTAATTTTATTATTAGTTTATATTATTAGCTTTTATTAGTTATTAGTTATTATTATTTTATTTTTTTTTAGGTTATTAGTTTATTAATTATTATTTAGTTATTAGTTTAGTTATTATTAGCTTTTTAGTTATTTAGTTTATTTATTAGTTATATTATTATTATTATTATTACGATTAGTTTAGTTATTATTTAGTTGTTAGTTTATTAGTTTTATTAGTTTTTTAGTTTTATTAGTTTTTTAGTTTTTTAGTTTAGGTTATTATTAGTTATTAGTTTTATTAGTTTATTATTAGTTATTATTTAGTTTTTATTAGTTTTAGTTATTATACCTAATTATTATTATTAGTTATTAATTTAATAGTTTAATATTATTAGTTATTAATTTAGTTTAGTTTATTAGTTAATAGTTTAGTTATTAGTTAATTTGGTTAATTATTAGTTTTTATTAGTTAGTTAGTTAGTTTAATTTTTTATTATTTAGGTTTTTTAGTTAGTTATTAGTTATTAGTTATTAGTTTATTTAGCTTATTATTATTAGTTATTAGTTAGTTATTTATTATTACTTTAGTTTTATTAGTTATTAATTATTATTATTAGTTTTAGTTTTATTGTTAATTAAGTTATTAGTTATTAGTTTTTAGTTTTAGTTATTATTAGGTTTAGGTTTAAGTTTAATTATTAGTTTTATTAGTTTATTATTATTAGTTCATTTATTATTAGTTTATTGTTAATAGTTATTAGTTTTATTAGTTTAGTTATTAATCAGTTATTAATTTAGCTATTTATTTAGTTGTTATTATTAGTTATTAGTTATTATTTACTAGTTAGTTAGTTTTATTAGTTATTAGTTTATTAATTATTTTAGTTATTATTTATTAGTTATTTAGTTTATTAGTTTATATTATTATTACTATTTATTTTAATTTTTATTATAGTTATTAGTTAATTTAGTTATTAATTTATTATTTAGTTATTAATTAGTTATTAGTTAGTTTAGTTATTAATTTTATTAGTTTAGTTATTTATTATTAGTTATTATTTATTATTAATTTTATTATTGGTTATTTAGTTATTAGTTATTAGTTTATTATTCATTTATTAATTTTTATTTAGTTTTAGTTATTTAGGTTTTTATTAGTTAGTTATTTGGTTTTTAGTTATTAGTTATTATTAATTTAGTTATTCAGGTTATTAGTTTAGTTAGTTATTCATTATTAGTTATTAGTTTAGGTTATTAGTCTATTAGTTTAGTTATTATTAGTTATTTAGTTATTAGTTATTAGTTATTAGTTTATTATTATTAGTATAGCTTAGTTTTATAAGTTTATTATTATTACTTATTATTAGTTAGTTATTAGTTATAGTTATTAGTTTAGGTTTAGTTAGTTATTATTAGTTATTATTTTTTTGTTGCTTATTAGTTATTAGTTAGTTTATTATTAGTTATTAGTTTTTTTGTTGCTTATTAGTTATTAGTTAGTTTTATTATTATTATTAGTTTTTGTTATTAGTAATTATTAGTAAGTTAGTTTATTAATTATTAGTTATTAGTTTTATTAGTTTGGTTAGTTAGTTATTAGTATTTATTTAGTTTTTTATTAGTTAGTTTATTATTATTAGTTTAGTTTATTTATTATTAGTTATTAGTTTTTTAATTAGTTTTTATTAGTTATTAGTTAATTAATTATTAATTATTAGTTTTATTAGTTAGTTATTAGTTAATAGTTTATTTTTTATTATTAGTTAAGGTAGTTATTAGTTTAGTTATTATTAGTTATTTATTAGTTATTAGTTAGTAATTTAGTTTGTTAGTTCTATTAATTAGTTTTTCAGTTTATTATTAGTTATTAGTTTTCATTATTTAGTAGTTATTAATTTATAAATTTAGTTTTTTTACTTTTTAGTTTATTTATTATTTTATTAGTTTTAATTATTAATTATTAGTTTAGTTTTATTAGTTTAGTTATTAGGTATTTAATTTATTATTAGTTAGTTTTTTTTAGTTTTTATTAGTTATTAGTTATTATTAGCTATTATTATTTAGTTAGTTAGTTAATTATTCTATTAGTTAGTTAATTTTAGTTATTAATTTATTTTTTATTATTTTATTAGTTGTTGATTAATTAGTTATTATTAGTTTTAGTTATTTAGTTTATTAGTTTATTAGTTTATTAGTTTAGTTATTATTAGTTATTAGGTTTATTAGTTAGTTATTTTATTATTATTATTATTATTATTATTAGTTTAATAGTTTTTTTAGTTTTATTAGTTATTAGTTATTATTAGTTATTATTAATAGTTAGTTATTTAGCTTAGTTATTATTGTTAGTTATTAGTTTTCATTAGTTATTATTAGTTTTAGTTAGTTGTTA
>CM038218.1:133313463-133358987 GCA_021442155.1 Cymbidium sinense
TATTTAGTTTATTACCTTTGTCGGTCTCAACTCCGGATGTGAAAAGTGGAGGGATATGGTAGGTAGTCGACAACCTGCAAAAAACTTGTCAAAATAATCATGACATGAATCCTTTAAATCATTGTGTTAATGCTAGGGCATCTCTGGAAGTTTAATGCTTGTATGTCTTGAATAATGAAAATGTGTAAGGGTCGGCCGATCGCTGAAATAAGCAAGCATTCCAACATTATGGACGATGTGGGCAAAGAAGTTAGTCCATGAAACTAGAATTAGGTTAGATCTTGAATATAGGTACTTAATAGTAAATTAATGGAATTAATAGATATTATGGTTCATAGAAATATAATATTTTATGTGTTCAAGAAACTAAATGGGTTGGGGAGAAGGCCAAGAGATTGATAGTTTAGGTTTTAAACTTTGGAATTCGTGTAGAAGTCAAACTAGAAATAGTGTGATTATAGATAAAATTTGAAGGATAATGTTATAAATATTAATGATGGATAGATAGAATTATAGCTTTGAAGATTATTGTTGATACTAAGATTATCAATGTTATAAGTGTTTATGCTCCTCAAGTAGGTTTGGATGTAAGCTTAAAAGAAAATTTTTGAATGAATTAGAGGGATTAATACAAAAGATACCTCTTGAAGAAAAAGTATTTATTGAGGAGATTTAAATGGACATGTTGTAGAGTGGTAGAAGATTTTAAAAGTATTCATGGTGGTTATGGATTTGGAGTGACTAATGAAGAAGGTAGGACTATATTAGATTTTGCCTTAGCTTATGATTTTGTACTTGCTAATACTTTATTTAAGAAAAGAGATGAACATATTATTACTTATAAAAATGGATCTAGTAAAAAACATATTGATTATTTTCTGATAAGAAAAATAGATCATTTAGATTGTAAGGTCATTCTAAGTGAAAGTTTAAGTACCCAACATCGATTGTTAGTTTTAGATTTTAAGATGAAAGATTGTAAGATGAAAAATAAATCAAATTATTATCCTAGGATTAGATGGAGACACTTAAAGAACACAAATAAAAATATTTTAAAGAGCAAGCTACAAGAGCTTAAAATTTGGGATGTTCATAAAGAAGCTAAAATGTGGGAAAAATTATCAAGTGAAATTAAGCAAGTTGCTAAAAATGTGCTTGGAGAATCAAAAGAAAAGCTTCTTTAATAAAAAATAGTTGGTGGTGGAGTCATAGTGTGCAAGAAAAGATAAGAAATAAAGCATTGTTATAAAACTTGGTTTAGAGATAAAAACTTGGAGAATTGGGAAAGATATAAAGTAGCATGTAGAGATTCTAAAAAAGTAATATATGATACCAAAAATTTAGCTTTTAGTGATTTATACAATAGATTAGATACCAAAGAAGGTGAAAGATGTATGTATAGGTTATCCAACCAAAGCAATAGGTAAAGTAAAGACCTAGTTCAAGTGAGGTGTATTAAGGAAGAAAATAATAAAGTGTTTTTCTTAAAAAAGGATATTGAAAATAGGTGGATGAGGTATTTTGATAAACTTTTCAATGAAGGATCTGAAAGTATGATTGATTTTAGTATCCTTAATACCCTAAACAAAAATAGAGAATTTTATTTTTATCCCCGTATTAGTAAATCTGAAGTTAGAGAAGCTTTAAAGAAAATGAAATGTGGAAAAATAGTAGGACCTGATGATATTCCAATAGAAGTGTGGAAATGTTTAGGAGATCAAGGAATTTCTTACAAATCTTTTAATGTTATTTTAAAAACTAAAAAGATGCCAAATGAGTGGAGAAAGAGTTTGTTGCTTCCTATATTTAAGAATAAAGGTGATGCACAAGAGTGTGCAAATTATAGAGGAATTAAGTTAATGTGTCATACATTAAAATTATGGGAGAGAGTAATTGAACATAGGTTACTGATGTGATACAAAAGTTTCTCACAATCAGGGTTCATGCCGTAGATCTACTATGGATGATATAAATTTGTTAAGAGGTTTGATGGAGAAGTAGAGAAAGTAAGGAGGATCTACATATGATATTTATTGATTTAGAGAAAGCTTATGATAAAGTTTCAAGAGATGTTCTTTGAGAGTTCTAGAATTGAAAGGAGTTAATATTGGTTATATTCAAGTCATTAAGGATATGTATACTAGAGCATTTGTGTCCAAACACAAGGAAAATTGACAAAATATTTTCCTATTTCGCTTGGATTACATCAAGGATCTTTAAGCCCTTATCTTTTGCTTTATTATGGATGTTCTTACTAGAATTTACAAGAAGATGTACCTTGGTGTGTGCTTTTTCCTGATGGCATTCTTCTTGTTGATAAGACTAGAGAGGGAGTCCAAGAGAAACTTGAATTATGGAGGTCAACATTAGAGTCTAAATGTTTTCATTTAAGTAGATCTAAACTGAATATATGGATTGTAATTTTAGTCAGTAGAAGTTCTAGTGGTAGTGTTGTGATAAGTGAACAAGTCATTAATAAGAGTGAGCAATTCAAATATTTAGGCTCTATTGTTCAAAATGATGGTGAAATAGATGGAGATGTTATTAGTAGAATTCAAGTTGGATGATTGAAGTGGAGGAATGCATCTGGCCTATTGTGTGATAGAAAAGTTCCAGTTAAACTTAAGAGAAAATTATATAGATGGTGGTTAGACCTACAATGAATTATGGTGCAGAATGTTGGCCAATAAAAGAGAAGCATAAGACTAAGTTAAGTGTTACAGAGATGAGGATGCTCAGGTGGATGAGTGGCTTTACTCTTAGAGATAAAATGAGAAATGAGTATGTTCGTGAAAATTTGGAGTTCCAAAGGGCGATAAGATTAGAGAGTCGCCTTTAGATGGTTTTGCCACATAAAGCGTAGTCCGATGACCCTAGGAGAGTAGATGCATTAAATTTGCCTTTATGTTAAGAAAGGTAGAGGTAGACCTAAAAAAGACATGGTTAAGATGTATAAAAATGACCTTAGTATACTTGAATTAAATGAGAATTTGACACATAATAGGACACAATGGAGATGAAGGATTCATGTAGTTGACCCCACTTAGTGGGATAAAGGCTTATTGTTGTTGTTGTTGTAGTATTTAGTTTATCAATTTATTAGTTTAGTTATTATTAGTTTTAGTTATTAGTTTTAGTTATTATTTATTAGTTATTATTTTATTATTAGTTATTATTAGTTTTTTACTTAATTTTTTTATTAGTTAATTTATTTAGTTAGTTTAGTTTATTAGTTTTTTATTAGTTAATTATTATTATTTTTAGTTATAAGTTTAGTTTATTAGTTTATTATTATTAGTTATATTTAGTTTTACTAGTTTTTATTCATTATTAGTTATTTTAGTTAGTTTATTATTTATTATTTTATTCATTATTATTAGAAGTTAGTTATTATTTATTAATTTTAGTTTTATTAGTTTTTATTAATTTAGTTTATTAGTTTTATTTTTTAGTTATTAGTTATTAGTTTTAATTATTTTTATTAGTTATTAGTTATTATTATTATTAGTTTTATTATTATTAGTTTTTTTTATTAGTTTTATAGTTTAGTTTATTTTATTTTAATTTATTAGTTTTAGTTTATTATTATTAGTTATTATATTAGTTAGTTATTATTATTAGTTTATTATTAGTTATTTTTTTATTAGTTTTCATATGGTTTATAATTAATTTATTATTATTATTATTATTATTATTATTATTATTATTATTATTTATTTTTTATTAGTTTAGTTATTATTTCTAGTTATAATTTATTAGTTTTTAGTTTAGTTTAATTTTATTATTTTAGTTATTAGTTATTTTATTTTATTTAGTTATTATTATTTTTTATTTATTTTGATTATTATATATAGTTAGTTAATTAGTTTTATTTTATTATTTTATTTCTTTTTTAGTTTAGTTTTAGTTTAATTTATTATTAGTTTTTTAGTTTTTTTTATTTATTAGTTAGTCACTATTTTAGTTATTTATTAATTTTATTAGTTTTTATTAGTTATTTAGTTATTTTTATTAGTAGTTATTATTATTAGTTATTTTAATAGTTATTAGTTAGTTTGTTTTATTATTAGTTTTTTAGTTATTTAGTTTATTATTTAGTTTATTAGTTTTATTATTAGTTTTTATTAGTTCTTTAGTATATTTTTTAGTTTATTATTATTTTATTAATTTATTAGTTATTAGTTTATTTTTTATTAGTTATTGTTTATTATTAGTTAGTTTTTAGGTTTTATTATTATTTATTATTTAGTTATTAGTTATTATTTTATTAGTGTTTTATTTTAGTTTTATTTAGTATTATTTTATTAGTTTTATTAGTTTATTTTAATATTTTTATTTAGTTATTATTAGTTAGTTAGTTTTTATTAGCTATTTAGTTTAGTTATTAGTTTTTTTAGTTTTTTAGTTATTATTTGTTTAGTAATTAGTTTTCTTATTATTATTATTTAGTTTTCTATTAGTTTTATTTGTTTTAGTTATTATTAAGTTAGTTTAGTTATTATTTATTATTAGTTTATTATTTTAGTTTTAGTTTATTATTAGTTTTATTAGTTTATTATTAGTTATTATTAGTATTATTTATTTTATTATTTTATTTTTTTATTATTATTTTTATGAATTAGTTTTAGTTTATTATTTAGTTTTAGTTAGTTTTTAATTAATTTATTAGGTTTATTATTTAGTTATTTTAGTTTATTAGTTATTTATTATTTATTAGTTTAGTTATTATTATTAGTATATTAGTTATTAGTTTTATATTATTATAGTTTTATTATTATTATTAGTCTTTATTATTTAGTTAGTTTTAGTTATATTTATTATTTTTAATTTAGTTTTATTAAGTTTTTTTTATTAGTTTATTAGTTATTTTATTTATGATTATTTTATTAGTTATTTAATTATTATTATTATTTAGTTATTAGTTTAGTTTATATTTGTTAATAGTTATTAGTTTTTTTAGTTAGTAGTTATTTAGTTATAGTATTAGTTTAGTTAGTTATATTTAGTTATTAGTTATTATTATTATAATAAGTATTAAGTTTTAGTTTTTAAATTTATTAGTTTTAGTAATTATTATTAGTTTTAGTTTTGTTAGTTATTAGCCATTATTTATTATTTAGTTAATTATTAGTTTATTATTAGTTTTATTTATTATCATATTAGTTTACTATTATTAGCCATTATTAGTTTAGTTATTATTGTTATTATTATTATTATTATTATTATTATTATTATTATTATTATTTGTTTTTATTAGTTTTATTAGTTTAATTATTTATTAGTCTATTAGTTTATTTTTATTAGTTATTTATTAGTTATTAGTTTTTATTGTTAGTTTAGTTTTATTTTAGTTTTATTATTATTAGTTTTCATTATTAGTTTTATTATTAGTTATTAGTTTGGTTATTACTAGTTAGTTATTAGTTATTAGTTATTAATTATTAGTTATTAGTTTAATTATTTTTTATTATTTTATTATTGTTATTAGTATATTATTATTAGTTAATTATTTTTAGTTTGTTTAGTTATATTAATTTTAGTCTATTATTATTTAGTTAGCTAGTTTTAGTTTATTAGTTATTTAGTTTTATTGGTTTTATAATAATTATTATTTTATTAGTTATTAGTTATTAGTTTTAGTAGTATTATTACTATTTTTTAAGTTTTATTCATTATTAATTAGTTTTTTTTTAATATTTATTTATTATTATTTAGTTTTAATTATTAGTTAGTTATAATAATAGTTTATTAGTTAGTTTTATTAGTTATTAGTAATTATTATTTATTATTTTAGTTATAGTTATATTCTTTATTTATTATTAATAGTTTAATTAGTTATTATTATTAGTTTTAGTTAGTTTAGTTAGTTATTAGTTATTTTGTTTAGTTATTTTCTATTTATTAGTTTATTAGTTTTTAGTTTTTTATTTTTAGTTACTAGTTTAGTTATTATTTATTAGTTATTATTAGTTTTATTATTTTAGTTTTTTAGTTTTTAGTTATTACTATTATTATTTAATATTAGTTATTAGCCATTATTTTAAGTTATTTATTTTAGTTTTATCTTGTTTATTACTTTTATTAGTTATTAGTATTTAGTTTTATTTTATATTATTTTTTTTAATATTATACTATTAGTTATTATTAGTTTAGTTATTACTTTAGTTTATTTATTAGTTTTTTATTTAGTTTTAGTTTTATTTTTTTATTAGTTAGTATAGTTATTTTTAATTTTAGTTATTTATTATTAGTTATTATAAGTTTTTTAGTTTAGTTATTATTATTTAGTTAGTTATTTAATATTAGTTTTTTTTTAGTTTTATTATTTTATTAGTTTATAGTTTAGTTTATTAGTTTTAATTAGTTATCTAGTTTTTAGTTAGTTATTAGGTTTGTTATTAGTTATTTTAGTTAGTTTATTTAGTTTTACTAGTTTTTTATTTAGTATTATTATTATTATTAAATATTATTTTTAATTAGTTAGTTTTATTATTATTATTAGTTATTAGTTTATTATATTATTATTATTATTATTATTATATTATTTTAGTTAGTTGGTTTAGCACCATTATTGGTTATTATTAGTTTATTATTTTAGTTATTATTATTTTTTATTAAGTTATTTTATTGTTAGTTTATTTTATTAATTTTAATTAGTTATTAGTTAATTATTAGTTTAGTTTAGTTACTGGTTATTATTAGTTATTTAGTTTATTAGTTTATTTATTATTTATTTTAATTATTATTAATTATTAGTTATTAGTTTAGTTAACTTTATTATTTTATTTATTAGTTATTATTAGTTGTTATTAGTTATTATTTTATTAGTTTTAGTTATTAGTTTTTTATTAATTAGTTATTTAGTTATTTTATTAGTTTAGTTAGTTTAGTTATTATTATTATTTAATTAATTATTTATTAGTTTATTAGTTTTAGCTATTAGTTATTAGTTTATTATTATTATTAGTTTTTATTTTAGTTATTTATATTTAGTTATTAGTTTATTTTTTTTAGTTAGTTTTATTAGTTATTTATTTATTGTTATTATTTAGTTATTACTTAGTTTTTATTTAGTTATTAGTTTAGTTATTTATTAATTAGTTTCAGTTTAGTTTTTTAGTATTTTATTTAGTTATTATTATTAGTTTTATTATTTTTTGTTATTATTTATTAGTTATTAGTTTATTATTTATTATTAATAGTTATTTATTTATTAGTTATTAGTTATTATTTTATAATTTATTATTATTATTTAGTTATTTAGCTATTAGTTAGTATATTTATTAGTTTATTAGTTATTATTAGTTAGCTATTTTTTTATTAGTTTTATTAGTTTTTTATTATTTATTAGTTATTTATTAGTTTATTTTTTTATTTAGTTATTATTAGTTATTTTTTTATTTATTATTAGTTTATTAGTTTAGTTAGTTTTATTAGTTTGTTAATTAGTTATTATTAGTTATTTATTTAGCTAATTATTAGCTTATTTTTTATTATTATTAGTTAATTGTTATTTAGTTTATTATTACTTATTATAAATTTTTTAGTTATTATTAGTTAATTATTATTATTAGTTTATTAGTTTTAGTTATTAGTTAGTTAGTTATTTAGTTTATTAGTTATTGTTTATTAGTTATTAATTAGTTAGTTTTAGGTTAGTTTTTTAGTTATTTATTAGTTAGTTATTTATTAGTTATTATTATTTTATTAGTTTTTATTAGTTAGTTTAGTTATTTTATTAGCTATTAGTTTAGTTAGTTTTAGTTTATTAATTTTATTAGTTATTATTAGTTATTAGTTATTATTAGTTGTTAATTATTATTAGTCAGTTATTAATTTATTAGTTAGTTTTAGTATTATTATTATTAGTTAGTTAGTTTAGTTTAATATGTTATTAGTTTAGTTATTATTAGTTAGTTTTTTAGTTAGTTAGTTTAGTTATTTTATTTTAGTTATTATTATTATATTAGTTATTATTATAGTTA
Source organism: Cymbidium sinense (assembly GCA_021442155.1). Taxonomy (NCBI): domain Eukaryota; kingdom Viridiplantae; phylum Streptophyta; class Magnoliopsida; order Asparagales; family Orchidaceae; genus Cymbidium; species Cymbidium sinense. Next base: position 133,321,449 of record CM038218.1, read on the forward strand.
TTATTAGTTATTAGTTATTATTATTTAGTTTATTACCTTTAACTTTTATGTGTAGGATATGGTAGTATAGCACTTGTCAAAATAATCATGACATGAATCCTTTAAATCATTGTGTTAAGCTCATCTTAGTTTAATTAGTTGTATGTCTTGAATATAGTGAAAATGTTTAGGTCAGATCTTAGTTAAATAGCAAGCATTCCAACATTATGGACAGATGTGGGCAAAGAAGTTAGTCCATGAAACTAGAATTAGGTTATCTTGGAATATTTATAGTAAATTAGTGGAATTAATAGATATTATGGTTCATAGAAATATAATATTTTATGTAAACCAAATGGGTTGGGGAGAAGGCCAAGAAGATTGATAGTTTAGGTTTTAAACTTTGGAATTAGTCAACTAAAAATAGTGTAGTGATTAGATTTGAAGGATAATGTTATAAATATTAAGATGTGGATATAGAATTATAGCTTTGAAGATTATTGATACTAAGATTATCAATGTTATAAGTGTTTATGCCTCAAGTAGGTTTGGATGTAAGCTTAAAAGAAAATTTTGATTGAATTTAGGGATTAATACAAAAGATACCTCTTGAAGAAAAGTATTTATTAGGAGATTTAAATGGACATGTTTGTAGAGTGGTAGAAGATTTTAAAAGTCCATGGTATTATGGATTAGTGACTAATGAAGAAGGGGACTATATTAGATTTTTAGCTTATGATTTTGTACTTGCTAATACTTTATTTAAGAAAAGAGATGAACATATTATTACTTAGAAAAATGGATCTAGTAAAAAACATATTGATTATTTTTTGATAAGAAAAATAGATCATTTAGATTGTAAGGTCATTCTAAGTGAAAGTTTAAGTACCCAACATCGATTGTTAGTTTTAGATTTTAATATGAAAGATTGTAAGAGAAAAAATAAATCAAATTATTATCCTAGGATTAGATGGAGACACTTAAAGAACACAAATAAAAATATTTTAAGAGCAAGCTACAAGAGCTTAGAATTTGGGATGTTCATAAAGAAGCTAATGTTATGTGGGAAAAAGTATTAAGTGAAATTAAGCAAGTTGCTAAAAATGTGCTTGGAGAATCAAAAGAAAAAGCTTCTTTTAATAAAAATAGTTGGTGGTGGAGTCATAGTGTGCAAGAAAAGATAAGAAATTAGAAGCATTGTTATAAAACTTGGTTTAGAGGTAAAAACTTGGAGAATTGGGAAAGATATAAAGTGGCATGTAGAGATTCTAAAAAAGTAATATATGATACAAAAAATTTAGCTTTTAGTGATTTATACAATAGATTAGATACCAAAGAAGGTGAAAGATGTATGTATAAGTTAGCCAACCAAAGCGATAGGTAAAGTAAAGACCTAGTTCAAGTGAGGTGTATTAAGGAAGAAAGTTTTTTTCTTAAAAAAGGATATTGAAAATAGGTGGATGAGGTATTTTGATAAACTTTTCAATGAAGGATCTGAAAGTATGATTGATTTTAGTATCCTTAATACCCTAAACAAAAATAGAAATTTTATTTTTATCCCCGTATTAGTAAATCTAAAGTTAGAGAAGCTTTAAAGAAAATGAAATGTGGAAAAATAGTAGGACCTGATGATATTCCAATAGAAGTGTGAAATGTTTAGGAGATCAAGGAATTTCTTGGCTTACAAATCTTTTTAATGTTATTTTAAAGACTAAAAAGATGCCAAATGAGTGGAGAAAGAGTTTGTTGGTTCCTATATTTAAGAATAAAGGTGATGCAAATGAGTGTGCAAATTATAGAGGAATTAAGTTAATGTGTCATACATTATAATTATGGGAGAGAGTAATTGAACATAGGTTACGATGTGATACAAAAGTTTCTCACAATCAGTTTGGGTTCATGCCAGGTAGATCTACTATGAATGATATAAATTTGTTAAGAGGTTTGATGGAGAAGTATAGAGAAAGTAAGGAGGATCTACATATGATATTTATTGATTTAGAGAAAGCTTATGATAAAGTTTCAAGAGATGTTCTTTGGAGAGTTCTAGAATTGAAAGGAGTTAATATTGGTTATATTCAAGTCATTAAGGATATGTATACTAGAGCTGTTACTTGTGTCCAAACACAAGGAAAATTGACAAAATATTTTCCTATTTCAGTTGGATTACATCAAGGATCAGCTTTAAGCCCTTATCTTTTTGCTTTAGTTATGGATGTTCTTACTAGGAATTTACAAGAAGATGTACCTTGGTGTGTGCTTTTTGCTGATGGCATTCTTCTTGTTGATAAGACTAGAGAGGGAGTCTAAGAGAAACTTGAATTATGGAGGTCAACATTAGAGTCTAAATGTTTTCATTTGAGTAGATCTAAAACTGAATATATGGATTGTAACTTTAGCTGTAGAAGTTCTAGTGTTGTGATATTAGGTGAACAAGTCATTAATAAGAGTGAGCAATTCAAATATTTAGGCTCTATTGTTCAAAATGATGGTGAAATAGATGGAGATGTTATTAGTAGAATTCAAGTTGGATGATTGAAGTGGAGGAATGCATCTGGCCTATTGTGTGATAGAAAAGTTCCACTTAAACTTAAGAGAAAATTATATAAGATGGTGGTAAGACCTACAATGACTTATGGTGCAGAATGTTGGCCAATAAAAGAGAAGCATAAGACTAAGTTAAGTGTTACAAAGATGAGGATGCTCAGGTGGATGAGTGGCTTTACTCTTAGAGATAAAATGAGAAATGAGTATGTTCGGGAAAAATTTGGAGCTCCGTGGCGATAAGATTAGAGAGTCGCCTTAGATGGTTTCCACATAAAGCGTCGTCCAGATGACCCTTAGAGAGTAGATGCATTAAATTTGCCTTATGTTAAGAAAGGTAGAGGTAGACCTAAAAAGACATGGTTAAGATGTATAGAAAAGTACCTTAGTATACTTGAATTAAATGAGAATTTGACACATAATAGGACACAATGGAGATGAAGGATTCATGTAGTTGACCCCACTTAGTGGGATAAAGGCTTATTGTTGTTGTTGTTGTTGTATTATTTAGTTTATCAGTTTATTAGTTTAGTTATTATTAGTTTTTAGTTAGTTTAGTTATTTAGTTTATTATTTTTATTAGTTATTAATTATTAGTTATTAGTTATTAGTTTTTTAGTTTAATTTTTTTATTAGTTAGTTTTATTTAGTTAGTTTAGTTTATTAGTTATTTATTAGTTTATTATTATTAGTTTTAGTTATTAGTTTAGTTTATTAGGTTTTTTATTAGTTATTATTTTAGTTAGTTATTAGTTAATTATTATTATTATTATTATTATTAGTTAGTTAGTTATTATTAGTTATTAATTTAGTTTTATTAGTTTTATTAGTTTATTTAGTTAGTTTATTAGTTTTATTTTTTTATTATTAGTTATTAGTTTAGTTTTAATTATATTTATTAGTTATTAGTTATTATTATTTTATTAGGTTTTTGTTTATTAGTTTGAGTTTTTTTTATTAGTTTTATAGTTAGTTTAGTTTATTTATTTTAGTTAGTTTATTAGCTTTTTAGGTTTATTATTATTAGTTTGTATTAGTTATTTATTAGTTAGTTATTATTATTATTAGTTTTTTTTTTATTAGTTTTCATATGGTTTATAATTAATTTATTATTATTATTATTATTATTATTATTATTATTTATTATTTATTTTATTAGTTTAGTTATTATTTTTAGTTATTTATTAGTTTTTAGTTTAGTTTAATTTTATTATTTAGTTATTAGTTAGTTATTTTAGTTTTATTAGTTAGTTATTATTATGTTATTACTATTTATTATGATTATTATATATTAGTTAGTTATTAATTATTAGTTTATTTATTATTTATTTCTTTAGTTTAGTTTTAGTTTAATTTATTATTAGTTTTAGTTTTTTATTAGTTTATTAGTTAGTACTTTTAGTTATTTAGTTTAATTTTAGTTAGTTTTATTAGTTATTTTAGTTATTATTTATTAGTTAGTTATTATTATTAGTTATTTTAGTTAGTTATTATTAGTTTGTTATTATTAGTTATTAGTTTTAGTTAGGTTTAGTTTTAGTTATTATTTAGTTTATTAGGTTTTATTATTAGTTATTATTAGTTTAGTTCTTTAGTTAGTTAGATTTTTAGTTTATTATTATTGTTATTAATTTATTAGTTATTAGTTTATTTTTATTATTAGTTATTAGGTTATTATTAGTTAGTTAGTTTTTAGGTTTTTATTAGTTTTATTATTATTTAGTTATTAGTTATTATTTTATTAGTGTTTTTAGTTTAGTTATTTAGTTATTAGTTATTATTAGTTTATTAGTTTATTAGTTTATTTTAGTAAGTTTAGTTTTATTAGTTAGTTATTATTATCAGTTTAAGTTAGTTTTTATTAGCTATTTAGTTTAATTATTAGTTTTTTAAGTTTTTTAGTTATTATTTGTTTAGTAATTAGTTTTATTATTATTAATTATTAGGTTTTCTATTAGTTTTATTTGTTTTATTAGTTATTATTAATTAGTTAGTTTTAGTTAGGTTATTTATTTATTAGTTATTATTACTTATTAGTTTTATTATTTAGTTTTATTAGTTTATTATTAGTTATTATTATATTTTATTTTATTTATTATTTTATTATTAGTTTTATGAGTTAGTTAGTTTTAGTTTAGTATAGTTTTTAGTTAGTTTTTTAATTAATTTATTAGGTTTTATTATTTAGTTATTTAGTTTTATTAGTTATTTATTATTAGTTTTATTATTAGGTTTAGTTATTATTTTAATTTTAGTTGTATAATTATTATTAGTCTTTATTATTATTAGTTATTATTAGTTATTTAGTTATTTATATTAGTTATTTTATTAGTTAGTTTTAGTTAGTTATTAGTTAGTTTTATTAAGTTTTTATTAGGTTTTTATTTAGTTATTTATTATGAGTTATTTTTTTATTAGTTAGTTAGTTCTTTAACTTTATTAATTATTATTATTTAGTTATTAGTTTAGTTTATTAGTTTTTTAATAGTTAGTTTTAGTTTTTTTTTAGTTTTAGTTTATTATTTAGTATTATAGTTTAGTATTAGTAGTTAGTTATTATTAGTTGTAGTTAGTTAAGTTTTAGTTTTTTTAATTTTATTAGTTATTTTAGTAATATTTATTAGTTTTAGTTTGTGTTATTTATTATTATTTAGTTAATTATTAGTTATTATTAGTTTATTATTATTCATTATTAGTAGTTATTAGTTATTATTGGTTTATTATTATTATTATTATTATTATTATTATTATTGTTATTAGTTATTAGTTATTAGTTATATTACATTATTATTATTAGTTTATTATTTATTATATTAGTTAGTTTAGTTATTAGTTTAGTTATTATTAGTTTATTAGTTATTAGTTATTATTTATTAGTTTTTAGTTATTAATTTTTAGTTATTAATTTTATTGGTTATATTTATTATTGTTATTTATTATTATTAGTTTGTTTTATTATTATTATTAGGTTATTTTAGTTATTAGCTTTTAGTTATTAGTTAGTATAGTTAGTCCGTATTACTAGTTAATTAGTTTTAGTTAGTTTTAGTTTATTAGTTTAGTTTTGTTATTATTATTATTTTTTAGTCTTATTATTATTTAGTTAGCTTTAGGTTTATTAGTTTAGTTTTATTGGTTTTATTTTAATAATTATTAGTTTATTAGTTAGTTATTAGTTTTAGGTTTAGTAGTTATTATTTTTAGTTTTAAGTTTTTATTCATTAATTTAGTTTTTAGTTATTTATTTAGTTATTAGTTTAGGTTTTAATTATTAGTTAGTTAATAATTAATAGTTATTAGTTTAGGTTAGGTTTTATTAGTTAGTTATTAGTAATTAGTTTATTATTAGTTTTAGTTATTGAGTTATTAGTACTTAGTTATTATTAGTTAGTTATAATTAGTTAGTTTTATTATTAGTTTTAGTTAGTTTAGTTAGTTATTAGTTATTTTGTTTAATTATTTTTTATTTATTAGTTTATTAGTTTTTAGTTTTTTAGTTTAGTTACTATATTAGTTTAGTTATTAGTTATTAGTTATTAGTATTATTTTAGTTTTTAGTTTAGTTTATTAGTTATTATTAATTATTATAGTATTATTAGCTATTATTTTTTAAGTTATTAGTTATTTTGTTTTTTTTGTTTATTACTTTATTAGTTTATTAATTTATTTAGTTTTTATTAGTTATTAGTTATTAGTTTTTAATTTATTAGTTTATTATTATTACAATTAGTTTTATTTATTAGTTATTTATTTTTATTTATTTATTAATTTTAGTTTTACTATTATTAGTTAGTTTAGTTTTGGTTAGAATATTTATTTTAATTTAGTTATTATTATTAGTTTATAAGTTTTATTATTATTATTAGTTATTTAGTTATTAGTTAGTTTTATAGTTATTATGGTATTAGTTATTTAGTTATTTATTTAGTTTTACTAGTTTTAGTTATTTAGTTTATTATTATTAATTATTATTAAATATTATTTATTAATTAGTTAGTTTTTATTAGTTATTTGGTTTATTAGTTTATTAGTTTAATTATTATTATTATTATTAATTATTATTATTATTTTTATTTTAGTTAGTTAATAGTTTTATTATTAGTTATTATTATTAGTTTATTATTTTAGTTATTATTTATTATTTTATTAAGTTTATTTTTGTTTATTTTATTATTAGTTTTAATTAGTTATTAGTTAATTATTAGTTTAGTTTAGTTATTATTATTAGTTATTTAGTTTATTAGTTTATTTAATATTTATTTTAATTATTATTAATTATTAGTTATTAGTTTAGTTAACTTTATTATTTTATTTATTAGTTATTATTAGTTGTTATTAGTTATTATTTTATTAGTTTTAGTTATTAGTTTTATTAATTAGTTATTTAGTTATTATTAGTTTAGTTAGTTTAGTTATTATTATTATTTAATTAATTATTTATTAGTTTATTAGTTTTAGCTATTAGTTATTAGTTTATTAGTTATTATTAGTTATTAGTTTTTTATTTAGTTATTTAGTTTTATATTTAGTTATTAGTTTATTTTTTTAGTTAGTTTTATTAGTTATTTATTTATTGTTATTATTTAGTTATTAGTTAGTTTTTATTTAGTTATTAGTTTAGTTATTTATTAATTAGTTAGTTTTTTAGTATTTTTATTTAGTTATTATTATTAGTTTTATTATTTATTATTATTATTTATTAGTTATTAGTTTATTATTGTTTTATTAGTTATTATATATTATTATTATTATTTAGTTTTAGTTATAATTTAGTTATTATTAGTTTAGTTATTTAGTTATGTATTAGTTAGTTTAGTTTATTAGTTAATTATTAGTTTTAGTTATTAGTTTAGTTATTTTTTATTAGTTTTATTAGTTTTTATTAGTTATTTATTAGTTAGTTAGTTATTTATTAGTTTATTTATTTTTTATTTAGTTATTAGCTTAGTTATTTTTTTATTTATTATTAGTTATTATTAGCTTAGTTATTACTAATAGTTATTAGGTTTAGTTTTTAGTTAGTAGTTTATTAGTTAGTTATTAGTTATTTAGTTTATTATTAATTTAGTTTTATTTTTTCAATTATTTAGTTAGCTTTTATTAGTTATCAGTTATTAGTTTTTAGTTATTAGTTTAGTTATTATTATTCAAGTTATACGATTGACGTTCCGCATGAGCACAATTCTCAAAGCTCAGCGCATCGCACCGAACACCGATCCTATGAGAACTCTTGAAAGTGTGCTTGGCGAGCAAGATATGATAGAGACCTCTTGGGAAGTCATCGTGTTGAACCATCTGTTCATGCCGCCCATTATTGCTCTTTTTCTTTTTATTTTATTTTACCGTGATGCCGGAGAAATCGGTGATCGACTCCGAAAACGTCGTCGATGGGATGCCTTGGACTGAAAAACATGAGTTGTGGGGCCCACGTAGTTGGTCCGTGCGTCTCGTGCCGAGCCCACAAAAATTGCTCTAAATTCATACAAGATCGTCCGATTCAACATTATGACCCCAACCTGGAAAGATTTTGCAAGGCACACGACACATAGATGAGCTCATCTGTCGGGACTCGTATCTCAGATTTTGGCTATTTTGAAGCCTTACCGTGGCACGGAAGGGCTCGAGTACAATTTATTAAAGCTCCAAAGAAGGGCCACCGCACCAAAGACACCCGCCCATGAGAACTCTTCGCTAAGCTGCTTGCGACATCAAGATTATGATGGGTGACTTCCTGGGAAGTCGTCGTGTTGAACCATTTGTTGATGCCGCCCCTTTATATCCTTTTACTTTTTATTTTATTTTACCATTCACGCCACAGAACTCGGAGATCGACTCCGAAAAAGTCATCAATGGGATGCCTCAGACAGAAAAACATGAGCAGTGGGGCCCACTAGGCTGATCTGCGCGTCTTGTGTGGAAGTCGCACGAAAATCGCCATAACTTTGAGCACGATCGTCTGATTCGCCATTATGACCCCAATCGGGAAAGATCTCTGCGGGGCGCATGGCGCGCAGATGAGCGCAGTGCATCCTGGACTCAGATTCTCATTTCGCTATTTAAGCCTTATCGCGCAAGATGGGTTAGATTAGCATAATTTTGCGACAAATCTGCAGCTGGGGTGACCGCACCAGCACACTAGATCTGATGAGAACTCTTCAGTTAATCGTGCTTGGGCGAGAGCAGTACTATGATGGATGACCTCTTGGGAAGTCATCGTGTTGAACCATCTGATGCCACCCATTTTATTTCCTTTTATTTTTATTTTATTTTACCATTAACTCGAGAACTCGGTGATCGACTCCGAAAATGTCATCGATGGGATGCCTCGAACAGAAAAACACAAGCCGTGGGGCCCATGAGGCCGATCCGTGCATCTCGTGGAGGCCGCACAAAAATCACTAAAACATCACGCACGGTCATCCAATTCATCATTATGAGCCAAATCCAGAAAGATCTCCACGGCGACACGATGTGCAGCGATCCCAGACCAGTATCTTCGATTTTGACTATTTCAAGCCAAACCGCTGCAAGGTCGCTACAATTAGCACATTTACGCAAATCTCGGTGATCGCACCAAAGACACCAGATCACATGAGAACTAGTTAGTTAAGCGTGCTTGGGCGAGAGCCGTACTATGATGGGTGACCTCCTGGAAAGTCATCGTGTTGAACTATCCGTTGATGCCACCCCATTTTATTTCCTTTTTATTTTAATTACCGGATGCCATAAAATCGACTCCAAAATGTCATCGATGGGATGCCTCGAAAAAACGAGCCATGGGGCCCACGCTAATCTGTATGCCTCGCGAAGAAAATTGCCATAACTTTGCGCACGATCGTCCGATTCACCATTATGAACCCAATCCAGAAAGTTCTCCGGGGGGCGCACGACGCACAGATGAGCCGCAGGCGCATCTGGCGGGACCCGTAACTCTGATTTCGACTAGTTTGAAGCCTTACTGCGGCACAGACGGGTTCCACATGAGTACAATTTGCAATAAATCTCGTGACCGCACCAGCACACCAGATCCTATGAAAACTCTTCAGTTAAGCGTGCTTGGGTGAGAGCAGTACTATGATGGGTGACCTCTTGGAAAGTCATCGTGTTGAACCATCTGTTGATGCCGCCCATTTTATTTCCTTTTATTTCTATTTTATTTTATCGTTGATGCTAGAGAACTCGGTGATCGACTTCAAAAATATCATCGATGGGATGCCTTAGATAGAAAAAACATGAGTTGTGGGGCCCACGTGACTGGTTTGCGCATCTTGTGCGGAGGTCGCACGAAAGTCGCCCTAACTTCACGGACGATTATCTGATTCGCCATTATGACCCCAATCCGAAAAGATCTCCGTGCGACATCGCCGATGAGTCATGGCTCATCTACCGAGTCGTATTTCGCCTATTTTGAAGCCTTATCGCGATGAAAGGGTTCCTGTGATGACAATTGCGCGAAAGCAACACCGCATGATTGCACCAAAGACACTAGATCCCACGCGAACTCTTAGTTAAGCAAGTAAGAGCACTAATGATGGATGACCTTGGGAAGTCATCGTGTTGAACCATCTTAATGCCGCCATTTTATTTCCTTTATTTTTATTTTATTTTACCATTGATGCGAGAACTGCCATCAACTCAAAATGTCGATGGGATGCCTGATCAAAAAAAAACACGTGCATGGACTCACGCTGACCATCCACACATCTCATGTGGAGCAGCACGAAAATTGGAATAACTTCACGCATGATCGTCTGATTTTCCATTATGACCCCAATCTGAAAAGATCTCTGTGTGGCGCACGACGAGGAGATGAGCCGTAGATGCATCTGGAGGGACCCATATCTCTGATTTCGGCTATTTCGAAGCCTTATCGCGGCCCGAATAGTTCCGGATGAGCATAATTTGCGATAAATTTTCAGCCGACACAACCGCACCAGCACACCATATCACATAAAAACTCTTCAGTTAAGCATGCTAGGGCAAGAGCATTATTATGATGGGTGACCACCTGTTAAGTCATCGTGTTGAACCATCTGTTGATACCGCCCATTTTATTTTCTTTTATTTTTATTTTATTTTACCGTTGACGCCGCAGAAACTCGAGATCTACTCTGAAAATGTCATCGATGGGATGCGTCGGATTGAAAAACATGAGTCGTGGGTCCCACGCGGCTAGTCAGCACGTCTCGTGTGGAGGCGGCACAAAAATAACAATAACTTCACACACGATTGTTTGATTAGCCATTATGACCCCAATCCGGAAAGATCTCCGGTGTGATGCACAGATGAGCCATAGGCACATCTAGTAGGACCCGTATCTCCTATTTCGGCTATATCGAAGCCTTACCGCTGCACAGAAGGGTTTCGGATAAGCACAATTTGTGGCAAATCTCCAACGGGCGCGACCTCACCAGCACACCAGATCCCATGAGAACTCTTCAGTTAAGCATGCTTGGGCTAGAGCAGTATTATGATGAGTGACGTCCTGGGAAGTCGTCAAGTTAAACCATCTATTGATGCAGCCTATTTTATTTTATTTTATTTTACCGTTGATGCCAGAGAACTCAGCGATAGACTCCGAAAATGTAATCGATGGGATGCCTCGGACTGAATAACATGAGTCGTGGGGCTCACGCGGCTGGTCATCACATCTCGTGCGGACACGAAAATCGCAATAACATCGCGCACGATCGTCCGATTCACCATTACAACCCCAATCCGGAATGATCTCTGACGACGCGTAGATGAGCCATAGGTGCATCTGGTGGGAACGTATCTCTGATTTCATCTAGTTAGAAATCGTGGCACGGGCAGGTTCTCCATGAGCATAATTTGCGCCAAATGTCTAGCGGGCGCAACCGCACCATCACACCAGATCCTGTGAGAGCTCTTCAGTTAAGCATGCTTGGGCGAGAGAAGTACTATTATGGGTGACCTCTTGGGAAGTCATCGTGTTGAACCATCTATTAATGCCACCTATTTTATTTCTTTTTATTTTTATTTTATTTTACCGTTCACGTTAGAGAACTAGAGATCGACTCTGAAAATGTCATCGATGGGATGCCTCAGACTAAAAACCATGAGTCATGGGGCCTACGCGGCAGGTCAGTGCATCCCGTGCGGATGCCACACGAAAATAGCTCTAACTTCATGCACGATCGTCCAATTTGCCATTATGACCCTAATTCGGAAAGATCTCCACAGGGTGCACGACACGCAGATGCCGCAGCAGACTCGATTCGTCTCCATTTCGCTATTTCAAGTTTTACGCGCACGGAAGGGTTCCGGATTAGCACAATTTAGATAAAGCTTCAGCGAGCGTGACCGCACCAGCACACCATATCCCATGAGAACTCTTCAATTAAGTGTGCTTGGGCGAGAGCCAGTACTATGATGGGTGACCTCCTGGGAAGTCGTCGTGTTGAACCATATGTTGATGCCGCCCATTTATTTCCTTTTAGTTTTATTTTATTTTACCATTGACGCTACAGAACTCAGAGATCGACTCCAAAAATGTATTCGATGGGATACCTAAAAAAATGAGTCGTGGTGCCTACGTGGCTGATCCACGCGTCTCGTGTGAAGGCCGCACGGAAACCACCATAACATCGCGCATGATCGTCCGATTCACCATTATGACCCCAATCTGAAAAGATCTTCGCGGGGTGTACGATGCGCAGATGTGCTGCAGGCGCTTCTAGTGGGACCCTTATCTCTGATTTGAACTAGTTTGAAGCCTTACCGATAGACGGGTTTCGCATCAGCATAATTTGCCGGAAATCTCCACTGGGCGTGACCGCACCAGGACACCATATCACATGAGAACTATTTAATTAAGCATGCTTGGGCGAGAGGAGTACTATGATGGGTGACCTCCTGGAAAGTCGTCGTGCTGAACCATCTGTTGATGCCACCCATTTTATTTCCTTGTATTTTTATTATATTTTATCGTTAACGCTAGAGAACTCGGTGATCGACTTCAAAAATGTCATAGATGGGATGCCTCAGACTGAAAAACATGAGCCATGGGGCCCACACGGTTGATCCATCTCTTGTGGATGCCAAACGGAAATCTCCATAACTTCATACATAATCATCTGATTCTCCATTATCAACCCTAATCTGGAAAGATCTCTGTGGGGCACACGACGTAGATGAGCTGCAGGCGCATCTAGCGGGGTTGCATATCTCCGATTTTGACTAGTTCAAAGCCTTATAGCGGCACAGATGGGTTCCGCATGAGCACAATTTGCGGAAAATCTCCAACGGGCGTGATCATACCAGCACACCAAATCCCATGAGAACTCTTCAGTTAAGCATGCTTGGGCGAGAGCAGTACTATGATAGGTGAACTCCTGGGAAGTCATCGTGTTGAACCATCTATTGATGCCACACATTTTATTTCCTTTTATTTGTATTTTATTTTAACATTAGCACAGGAGAACTCAACGATTGACTCCAAAAATGCCGTCCATGGGATGCCTCTGGCTAAAAAACATGAGCCGTGGGGCCCACTCGGCTGATCCACGATCTCGTGCGGAGGCTGCAAGAAAATCGCCATAACTTTGCGCACGATCATCCGATTTGCCATTATGACCCCAATCCAGAAAGATCTCTGTGGGGCGCACAATGCACAGAGGAGCTGCAGGCGCATATCGTGGGACCCGTATCTTTGATTTCGGCTATTACGAAGCCTTACCGCAGCACGTACGGGTTTCACATTAGCACAATTTGTGACAAATCTTCAGCGGGGCCGACCGCACCAGCACACCAGATCCCATGAAAACTCTTTAGTTAAGTAAAGAAAGCAAGATACCATCGACGCACCTTGGGAAGTCGTTGTGTTGAACCATCTGTTGATGCCGCTCATTTTTTTCTTTTATTTCTATTTTATTTTACCATTGATGCTGGAGAACTCATACTGAAAAACACGAGCTGTGGGGCCCAATCAGCTGATCCGCACATCTGGTGCGTAGGCCGCACAAAAATTGTCATAACTTCGTGCATGATCATCCGATTCTCCATTATGGCCCCAATCAAAAAACATCTCCGCGGGGCACATGACGCGTAGATGAGTCGCAAGGGCATCTAGCGAGACCCGTATCTCCGGTTTTGGCTATTACGAAGCCTTACCATGCCACGTACGGGTTCCACATGAGCACAATTTATGGCAAATCTTCAGTGGGGCCGACCGCACAAGCACACCAGATCCCATGAGAACTCTTCAGTTAAGCGTGCATGGGCTAGATCAGTACTATGATGGGTGACCTCTTGAGAAGTCGTCGTGTTGAACCATCTGTTGGTGCTGCAAATTTTATTTTGTTTTATTTTTATTTTATTTTAATGTGGACGCTAGAGAACTAGGAGATCGACTCCGAAAATGTCATCGATGGGATGCCTTAGACTGAAAAAAATGAGTCGTGGGGCCCACTCGATTGATCCATGCATCTCGAGTGGAGGCCGCACAAAAGTCGCCATAACTTCACGCATGATCGTCTGATTCACCATTATGACCCCAATATGGAAAAATCTCCACGGGGAGCACGACGCGCAAATGAGCCGCAGGCGCATCTGGGGGACACGCATCTCCGATTTTGGCTAGTACGAAGCCTTACCGTATCACAAACGGGTTTTGCATGAGCACAATTTGCAGAAAATCTCCAACGGGCGTGACAGCACCAGCACACCAGATCACAGGAGAGCTCTTAAGTTAACGTGCTTGGGCGAGAGCAGTACTATGATGGGTGACCTCCAGGAAAGTCATCATGTTGAACCATCTGTTGATGCCGTGCATTTTATTTCCTTTTATTTGTATTTTATTTTAATGTTGACACTAGAGAACTTGGCGATCGACTCTGAAAATGTCATCGATGGGATGCCTCAGACTGAAAAACACGAGCCGTGGGGCCCATGAGACTGATCCGCGCGTCTCCTGGGGAGGCCGCATGGAAATCACCTTAACTTCATGTACGATCGTCTGATTCATTGTTATGACCCCAATCCAGAAAGATCTCTGCGAGGCCCATGAAACGCAGATGAGCGCAGGTGCATCTGGCGGGACCTATATCTCTGATTTCGCTAGTTTGAAGCTTTACCGCAGCACGGACGGGTTCCGCATGAGCATAATTTGAGAAAAATCTCCAGCAGGCGCGACCGCACCAGCACACCGAATCCTATGATGACTCTTCAGTTAAGCGTGCTTGGGCGAGAGTAGCACTATGATGGGTGACCTCCTTGGAAGTGGTTGTGTTGATCAATTACTTGATTCCACCCATTTTATTTTTATTTTTATTTCACTTTACTATTGACACTGCAAAACTCGGAGATCGACTCATAAAATGTTGTTGATAGGATGCCTCAGACTGAAAAACACGAGCCGTAGGGCCCACGTAGCTGATCTGCACAATCGTGCGAAGGCCGCATGGAAATGGCTATAACTTCACGCATGATCGTCCGATTCGCCATTACGGCCCCAATCTAAAAAGATCTTCGCAAGCATGACGCGCACTTGCGATCTGGACCAGATCTCGATTTCTAGTTCGAGCCTTACTACTACACGGACGTTCCATGAGCATAATTTGTGCAAATCTCTAGGAACAACCGCACCAAAGATACCGTGATCATGAGAACTCTTCAGTTAAGCGTGCTTAGGCGAGAGCACTACTATGATGGGTGATCTCTTGGAAAGCTGTCGTGCTGAACCATCTGTTGATGCCACCCATTTTATTTCCTTTTATTTTTTACTTTATTTTATCGTTGATGCCAGAGAACTCGGCGATCGACTCGAAAAACATCGTAGATGGGATGCCTTAGACTGAAAAACATGAGCCGTCGGGCCCACGTGGTTGATCCGCGCATCTCGCGTGGAGGCCACACAGAAATCACCATAACTTCACGCACGATCATTCGATTCACCATTATGACCCCAATACAAAAGATCTCTGCGCACATGCATGAGCAAAGACACATTTGGTGGGACCCATATCTCTGATTTTGGCTATTTCGAAGCCTTACCGCAGCACAAATGGGTTCCAAATGAGCAATTTACAAATATCTACGGCGACGCACCAAAGACACTAGATCCTACGAACTCTTCGCTTAAGCGTGTTTGGGCGAGCATTACTATGATGGGTGACCTTCGGGAAGTCATCGTTGAATCATCCGCTGATGCGCTATTTTATTTCCTTCTATTTTATGTTATTTTTTGTTGACGTTGGTGAACTCGATCGACTCCGAAAAGGTCATCGATGGGATGCCTCGGACAGAAAAATATGAGCCGTGGGGCCCACGTGGTTGATCTGCACGTCTCTTGTGGAGACCACACAGAAAATGCCATAACTTCACGCACGATCGTCCGATTTGCCATTAAGACCCCAATCCGGAAAGATCTCCGTGGGGCGCACAACGAACAAATAAGCCACAGGCGCATCTAGCGAGACCCGTATCCCCTATTTTGGCTATTTTGAAGCCTTACCACATCACGTACGGGTTCCCCATGAGCATAATTTACGGTAAATCTCCGGGCACGACGCACAAAGACACCGTGATCCCATAAGAATTCTTCGATAAGCGAAGCGAGCAAGATATGAAAAGTGACATCTTGGGAAGTCGTCGTGTTAAACCATTCGTTGATGCCGTCTATTTTATTTCCTTTTATTTTTATTTTATTCTACCGTTGACGCTGAAGAACTCAATTATCGACTTCGAAAACGTCATCGATGGGATGCCTCGGATGAAAAATATGAGTCAGCATGCTACCGACTGCTGCCTCATGCGAGGCCTACATAAAGTGCCATAATTTCGCACACGATTGTCCGATTCACCATTATGACCCCAATTCAGAAAGATCTCCGTGGGGCACACGATGCCTAGATGCGCCAAAGGCGCATCTGGAGGGACCCGAATCCCCAATTTCAGCTATTTCGAAGCCTTATCGCGGCACGGATGGGTTCTGCATGAGCACAATTTGTAAAAAATCTCCAGTGGGTGCGCCTGCACTAACACACCAAATCCCATGAGAACTCTTCATTTAACCGTGTTTAAGAGAGCAAGATATGATGGGTGACCTCCTAGGAAGTCATCGTGTTGAAGCATTTGTTGATGCCACCCATTTTATTTCTTTTTTATTTTTATTTTATTTTATCGGTGATGCTAGAGAACTCAGAAAATTGACTCCGAATATGTCATCGATGGGATGCCTTAGACTGAAAAACACGAGCCGGGGGGCCCACGCAGCTAATTCGTACGTCTCGTGTGGAGGCCGCACGAAAATCGCCATAACTTCATGCATGATCGTCCAATTTGCCATTATGACCCCAATTTGGAAAGATCTGCACAACATGCGATGAGCCAGATCTGCAGGGACATATCTCGATTTGGCTAGTTTGAAGCCTTACGACGACGGGTTCTCAGAAGCACAATTTAGAAATCTCCACGCGAACGCACAAAGACAACAGATCCTATGAGAACTCTTCAGTTAAGCGTGGTTGGGCGAGAGTAGCACTATGATGGGTGACCTCCTGGGAAGTTGTTGTGTTGAACCATCTGTTGATGCCGCCCATTTATTTTCTTTTATTTTTATTTTATTTTACCGTTGACACCGGAGAACTCGGCAATCGACTCCAAAAATGTCCTAGATGGGATGCCTCGGACTGAAAAATACGAGCCGTGGGGCTCACGCAGCTAATCCGTGTGTCTCGTGTGGAGGCCGCATGCAAATCGCCATAACTTCACGCACGATCATCCGATTTGCCATTATGACCCCAATCCGAAAAGATGTTCGCGGGGTGCATGACGCGCAGATGAACTAGAGGCGCATCTAGCGGGACCCATATCTCCGCTTTTGGCTATTTCAAAGCCTTACCGTGGCACGTACGGGTTTCGCATGAGCACAATTTGTGGCAAATCTCTAGCGGGCGTGACCGCACCAACACACTAGATCACATGTGAACTCTTCAGTTAAGCATGCTTGGGTAAGAGCAGTACTATGATGGGTTACCTCCTAGGAAGCTAACGTGTTGAACCATCTGTTGATGCTGCCCAATTTATTTCCTTTTATTTTTATTTTATTTTATTGATGACGACAGAGAACTCGACAATCGACTTCGAAAATGTTGTAGATATGATGCATCAAACTGAAAAATACGAGCCGTGGGGCCTACACGGCTGATCCGCGCATCTTGTGTGGGGGCCACACGGTAATCGCCATAACTTCGCGAACGATCATCCGATTCACCATCATGACCCAATCCGGAAAGATCTTTGCGGGGCATAGGACGCGTAGATGAGCCGTAGGTGCATCTGGTGGGTCCCGTATCTCTGATTTTGGCTATTTTGAAGCCTTACCATGACATGGACGGTTTTGAATGAGGCGTAAAAAATCTCGAAGGGCGACCGCACCAAAGACACAACATCTCATGAGAACTCTTCAGTTAAGTGAGCTTGGGAGAGCAAGATATGATGGGTAACCTCCGGAAGTCATCGTGTTGAACCATCGATCACCCATTTTATTTCCTTCTAATTTTTATTTTATTTTTTCATTAACGCTAGAAAACTCGGCAATCGACTCCAAAAATGTCATCGATGGGATGCCTTGGACTGAAAAATATGAGTCATGGGGCCCACATGGCTGATCTGCGTGTCTCGTGCAGAGGCCGCACGAAAATCGCCAGATCTTCACGCACGATCATCCGATTCACCATTATGACTCCAATCCAGAAAGATCTCCGCGAGGCGTAGGATGAGCATATGAGCTGCAGGCGCATCTAGCGGGACACATATTTCCGATTTCAACTAGTTTGAAGTTACCGCAAGACATACGTCGATGAGCACAATTTGAAGGAAATTTCCAACGGGCACGACCGCACCATTACACCAGATCCCATGAGAACTCTTCAATTCAACGTGCTTAGGTGAGAGCAGTATTATGATGGGTGACCTCCTGGGAAGTCATCGTGTTGAACCATCTGTTGATGCCACACATTTTATTTCCTTTTATTTATATTTTATTTTAACATTGATGCCAAAGACTCGGCGATCGACTCCAAAAATGTCATTTATGGGATGCCTCAGACTGAATAACGCGAGCCATGGGGCACACTTGGCTTATCCGTGCGTCTCGTGTAGAGGGCGCATGGAAATTGCCATAACTTCATGCACGATCGTCTGATTCACCATTATGACCCAAATTCGAAAAGATCTCTGCAGGGCGCACGATGCGGAGACGTGCCGTAGGTGCATCTAGAGGGACACGTATCTCCGATTTCAACCAGTTCGAAGCCTTACTACGGCACATACAGGTTCCGCATGAGCACAATTTAAAGAAAATTTCCAACGGGCGCGACCGCACCATTACACCAGATCCCATGAGAACTCTTCAGTTCAACGTGCTTAGGTGAGAGTAGTACTATGATGGGTGACCTCTTGGGAAGTCATCGTGTTGAACCATCTGTTGATGCCGCACATTTTATTTCCTTTTATTTGTATTTTATTTTAACGTTGATGCCGGAGAACTCGACAATCGACTCCGAAAATATCATCGATGGGATGCCTCAGATTGAAAAACACGAGCCGTGGCACACTACCGATCCGCGTCTAGTGTGGAGGGCACATGGAAATTGCCATAACTTCGCGCATGATCGTCTGATTTATTATTATGACCCAAATCCGGAAAGATCTCTGCGGGGCGCACGATGTAGAGATGTGCCGCAGGCACATCTAGCGGGACCTGTATCTCCAATTTTGGCTATTTTGAAGCCTTACTACAATATGGACGGGTTTCGAATGAGCTCAATTTGTAGCAAATCTCCAGCGGGTGCAACTGCACTAGCACACCAGATCCCATGAGAACTCTTCAGTTAAGCATGCTTGGGCGAGAGCAGTACTATGATGGGTGATCTCTTGGGAAGCCATCGTATTGAACCATCTATTGATGCCGCCTATTTTATTTCCTTTTCTTTTTATTTTATTTTATCATTGGCGAGAACTCGACACCAAAAATGTCATGGTACTCGGACAAAAACACGAGCCGTGGGAAAATCGCATAACTTCCCACATCGGCATATTATTTTAGTTATTAGTTATTTTAATTAATTAGTTATTATATATTAGTTTAGTATTAATTAATTATTTATTAGTTTATTATTAGTTTTATTAGTTATTTAGTTGTTATTTTATTACTTATTATTTAT
The DNA here is from genome assembly GCA_021442155.1 of Cymbidium sinense. Classification (NCBI taxonomy): domain Eukaryota; kingdom Viridiplantae; phylum Streptophyta; class Magnoliopsida; order Asparagales; family Orchidaceae; genus Cymbidium; species Cymbidium sinense. The sequence continues at coordinate 133,341,161 of CM038218.1, forward strand.
TAATTATTAGTTTAGTTTATTATTATTTTTAGTTAATTTATTTTTATATTTATTATCTATTAGTTTAATGATTAGTTTTAGTTTTTTGGTTTTAGTTAGTTTATTTATTTATTATTTATTATTAGTTAGTTATTAAATTAGTTAGTTATTAGTTTATTAGTTTATTATTAGTGCACTAGCACACCAGATCCCATGAGAACTCTTCAGTTAAGCATGCATGGGCTAGAGCAGTACTATGATGGGTGATCTCTTGGGAAGCCATCGTGTTGAACCATCTATTGATGCCGCCTATTTTATTTCCTTTTCTTTTTATTTTATTTTATCATTGATGCGAGATCGACATCAAAAAAAATGTCGTAGATGGTATGCCTCGGACTAAAAAACACGAGCCGTGGGGAAATCACCATAACTTCCCACATGATCGTCCAGTTCGCTATTATTTTAGTTATTAGTTATTTTAATTAATTGTTATTATATATTAGTTTTAGTATTAATTAATTATTTATTAGTTTATTAGTTTAGTTATTAGGTTTTATTTAGTTTAGTTATTTTTTATTACTTATTATTTATTAATTATTAGTTTAGTTTATTAGTTTATTATTTTTAGTTAATTTATTTTTATATTTATTATTTATTAGTTTAATTATTAGATAATAGTTCTTAGTTTTAGTTAGTTTTTTAGTTATTTATTAATTATTATTAGTTAGTTATTAATATTTATTAGTTATTAGTTTATTAGTTTATTATTAGCTATTAGTAGTTATTAGTTTTATTAGTTAGTTATTAGTTTAGTTTATTAGTTAGTTATTATTAGTTATATTAGTTTAGTTAGTTATTATTATTATATTATTAGTTAGTTATTTTATTAGTTTATTATTAGTTAGTAATTATTATTAGTTTTAGTTTAGTTATTTATATTAATTTATTTATTTTTTTTTTAATTATTAGTTTATTAGTTTAATTATTATTAGTTAATTTTAGTTTATTTGTTATTAGGTTTAGTTATTAGTTTAGTTAGTTTAATTAGTTAGTTTATTTATTTGTTTATTCTTAGTTTATTAATTTACTATTTTAGTTTTTAGTTAGTTATTTAGTTATTATTAGTTATTAGTTAGTTATTATTAGTTTAGTTATTTATTAGTTTTTTATTATTATTTATTAGTTATTATTAGTTAGTTAGATTTTAGTTATTAGTTTAGGTTATTAGTTATTTAGTTTTTATTAGTTTATTATTTTATTAGTTTAATAGTTTATTATTAGTTTTTGTTAGTTATTTATTAGTTAGTTAGTTTTATTAGTTAGTTTTATTAGTTTTTTATTAATAGTTTATTAGTTTATTAGTTTTTTAAGTTTTATTAGTTTTATTTTAGATATAGGTTTTAGTTTATTCATTTAGTTTTAGTTTTAGTTTTATTAGTCTTATTATTAGTTATTTAGTTAGTTATTAGTTATTATTTAATTATTAGTTATTACTTATTACTTTATTAGTTATTAGTAGTTTTTTATGTTTATTATTATTATTAGTTTAGTTAGTTATTAGTTTTATTAGTATTATATTATTTAGTTATTTGTTTTATTATTTATTAGTTTTATTTATTTTATTAATTTAGTTATTTATTTTATTATTGATTATTAGTTTTTTTAGTTAGTTAGTTATTATTATTAGTTTATTTTAGTTAGTTTAGCCATTAGTCATTTAATTATTAGTTAGTTATTTAATTATTTTAGTTTAATCATTGTTTAGTTTTATTGTTATTATTATTAGGTTTATTAGTTTAGTTTATAGTTGTTTAGTTATTTAGTTATTAATTTTAGTTTTTAGTTTAATTAGTTTTTTAGTTGTTTAGTTAGTTTTTAGTTTTAGTTTAGTTATTAGTTAGTTTTTTTTAGTTTATTAGTTATTTTATTAGTTAGTTTATTAGTTTTAGTTGGTTTATTAGTTTTTTTAGTTTATTTATTTAGTTATTTAGTTATTAGTTATTAGTTTATTAGTTTATTATTAGTTATTAGTTGTTATTTTAGTTTAGTTAGTTATTTATTATTATTATTAGTTATTATTTCAGTATTGTTAGTTTTATTTAATTTTTATTATATATTTAGTTTATTTATTTTAGTTAGTTAAGTTTTAGTTATTATTATTATTATTATTAGTTTATTTATTAATTTATTCAATTAGTTATTACTTTAGTTATTAGTTTTATTTGTTTTATTTTATTATTAGTTTTATTATTTAGTTAGTTTTATATTTAGTTTTTATTATTAGTTTAGTTTTTATTTTTAGTTTATTAGTTATTATTAGGTTATTATTAGTTTTTATTATTAATTAGTTATTACTATTAGTTATATTATTATTAGTTATTAGTTTTAGTTTAGTTTAGTTATTAGTTTTAGGTTTTATTATTATTATTTTATTAGTTTTATTATAGTTTATTAGTTATTAGTTTAGTTATTAGTTTTAGTTTATTAGTTTAGTTTATTAATTTTAGTTATTAGTTTTAGTTATTAGATTATAGTTATTAGTTTTATTCATTTTATTATATTATTATTTAGTTTTAGTTATTAGGTTTTAGTTTTAGTTATTATTTAGTTATTAATTATTAGTTTATTAGTTATTAGTTCATTATTAGTTTATTAGTTTTTTATTAGTTTATTAGTTTATTATTTATTGTTGGTTATATAGTTTTAGTTTAGTTTTATTATTAGTTAATAGTTATTAGTTTAGTTAGTTTGTTATTAGTTAGTTAGTTTTATTTTAATTAGTTTAATTTATTAGTTTTTATTAGTATATTATTAGTAGTTATTAATTAGTTTATTAGTTATTATTTTAGTTAGATTTTTATTAGTTATTATTAGTTAATTATTAGTTTATTATAGTTATTATTTATTTATAGTTTTATTAGTTTAGTTAGTTAGTTTTTATTATTTTTATATTAGTTAGTTTAGTCATTAGTTTTTTTAGTTAGTTTAGTTTATTTTAGTTTAGTTATTATTAGTTATTTTATTATTATTAGTTATATTAGTTATTATTATTATTATTAGTTATTAATTATTTAGTTTTAAGTTTTATTATTAGTTAGTTTAGTTAGTTTTATTAGTTATTAGTTTAGTTATTTAGTTTATTATTATTATTAGTTATTATTAGTTAGTTTAATATATTTTTATTATTATCAGTTATTAGTTATTAGTTTATTAGTTTAGTTTTATTAGTTCTTAGTTTTATTTAGTTATTACTTTTAGTTTATTATTACTTTATATTATTAGTTTTATTAGTTATAGTTTTTAGTTTTTAGATATATTAGTTTTATTATCTTTATTAGTTATTAATTATATTACTTAATTATTCATTCAGTTATTATTAGTTTTAGTTAGTTTTTAGGTTTAGTTTATTAGATTATTATTATTATTTTTTATTTATTAATTATTTATTCGCTAGTTAGTTTTAGTTTTATTATTATTATTATTATTATTAGTTTAGTTATTTAGTTTTATTAGTTTTTTTAGTTTATTAGTTTAGTTATTATTATTAATTTTATTAGTTATTATTAGTTATTAAGTTTTGTTAGTTTAGTTATATTCAGTATTATTATTATTATTATCGTTATTGTTATTTATTATTAGTTTAGTTTAGTTTATTAGTTTATTAGGTTTATTATTAGTTTTATTGGTTAGTTAGTTTGTTTAGTTTGTTTATTATTTATTAGTTATTGGAGTTTTTTAGTAAGTTATTAGTTGTTAGTTATTAGTTCTATTAATTATTAGTTATTATTTTATCTAGTTTATTATTATTAGTTATTAGTTAGTAATTTATTATTAGTTCGCTTTATTAGTTATTTTTAGTTATTATGGTTATATTTATTAGTTATTAGTATTAGTTAGTTAGTTGGTATTTATTTAGTTTTTTATTATTATTACTTATTATTAGTTTATTAGTTACTAATTTAGTTATTAGTTATTAATTTTAGTTATTATTTGATTTAGGTTTAGGTTTAGTTATTAGTTTAATTAGTTTATTATTTTTAGATTAGTTATTAGTTTATTATTATTAGTTAATAGTTTTATTAGTTTATTTATTTATTTAGTTATTATTATTAGTTATTAGTTATTAATTAGTTAGTTTTATTAATTAGTTTTAGTTTTAGTTAGTTTTTATTAATTATTAGTTTAGTTAATTTTATTAGTTTATTAGTTATTTTAGTTATTATTTATTAGTTATTTAGTTTATTAGTTTATATTATTATTATTTTTATTTATTTTAATTTATTATTAGTTATTAGTTTATTATTTATTATTAATTAGTTAATTTTATTAGTTTACCAATAACCCAATAAAACCAAAACCAATAACTAATAATAAACTTAAAAGCTAACTAATAACTAATAACTAACCAATAATAATAAAACTTATAATAACTAACTAAAACAAGAACTAATAATATAATAACTAAACTAACTAAAATAACTATTGAGAATAATAAGTTACTAAAAAATTAATGTAATAAATAACCAATAAATAAAATAATAACTAATAATAAATAAACTAATAACTAAAAACTACTAATAACTAATAATAATAACTAAAAAATTAAACTAATAACTAATTAATAATAAAAGCTAATAAATAAACTAATAAAACTAATAACTAAAACTAATAAATAATTAATAACTAACTAATAACTAATAAACTAATAAAACTAACTATAATAAATAATAACAAATAACTAAAATAATAACTAAAAAAATAAATAGAACTAAACTAATAATCATAATAACTAACTTAATAATAAAATAAACTAAAAATAAAACTAACTAAAACTAACTAATAATAACAACTGACTAATGAAACTAACTAATAATAACAAATAACTAAAACTAAATAACTAAACTAAAACTAATAATAACAATAAACTTAATAAAACTAAACTAAAATTAATAAAACTAACCAAAACTAATAAAACTAAATAACTAAATAACTAAACTAATAACTAAAAAAACTAAATAACTAACTAATAATTAATAAATAAATAAATAACAACTAAAACTAATAACTAATAACTAATAAACTATTAAACTAATAACTAACTAATAACTAAACTAATAATAAATAATAACTAAAACTAACTATTTAATAAACTAAACTAATAAGAACTAAATAATAACTAATAAAACTAATAATAATAAACTATTAACTAAATAATAATAATAAAAACTAAAACTAACTAAATAATAAACTAAAAACTAACTGATAATTAACTAATAACTAATAAACTAAAACCTAATAAATAAACTAGTAAAACAATTAAAACTAAAAAAAACTAATAATAACTAAACTAATAACTAAAAATTGAGAACTAATAAATAATAAATAATAACTAACTAAATCTAATAATAAAAAAACTAATAAAACTAATAATAAAACTAATAAAACTAATAATAAAACTAATAACTAACTAATAATAAAACTAATAACTAATAAACCTAATAATAATTAAACTAAAAACTTACTAATAATAACTAAACTAATAACTAATAAAAATTAAATAAAAAACTAAAAAGCTAATTAACTAATAACTAATAACTAATAAATAATAATAAAAATAACTAACTAACAAAATAACTAACCTAAAACTACTAATAACTAATAACAAAAACTATAATAACTAACTAATAAAAACTAAATAATACAAATAAACTAAAAACTAAACTAATAATGACTATCTAAACAAAACTAATAACTAATAACTAATTAAACTAATAAACTAAACTAATAAGTAATAATAAATAAAATAAATAATTAATAATAATAAACTAAAAACTAAATAATTAAACTAACTAAATAACTAACTAAAAACCTAAACTAATAACTAATAATAATAACTAATAGCTAATAAATAATAATAATAAAATAAATTAATAATACATAACTAACTAAAACTAATAACTAAACTAACTAACTAATAAATAACTAATAACTAAACTAAAAACTAACTAATAATAATAACTAAAAAAACTAATAAAATAATAACTAATAACTAGTAATAATAAACTAAAACTAATAACTAATAAACCTAACTAAGTAATAACGAAACTAAACTAATAACTAACTAAAAAACTAAAAAAACTAAATAATAAATAAACTAAAAAACTAGTAAACTAATAACTAATAATTAATATAAAAACTAATAAACTAAAACTAATAATAACTAAATTAAAAACTAATAAAAATAAACTCATAAAACTAATAACTAATAATAACTAAACTAGTAACTAAATAATAAAGAATTAATAACTAATAACTACCTAAAATAAATAAACTAATATACTAATAAACTAAAACCTAATAAACTAAACCTAAGCTAACTAAAATAATAATAACTAATAAATAAACCTAATAACTAATATACTAATAGCTAAACTAATAATAAAAAACAAAAATCCTAAATAACTAAACTAATAAAAATAAACTCATAAAACTAATAACTAATAATAACTAAACTAGTAACTAAATAATAAAAATAAAGTAATAACTAATAAATAAACCTAATAACTAATAAACTAAAACTAATAAACTAAACTAATAACAAAAATAATAACTAATAAATAAATAATAAAATATAATTAATAATAAACTAATAATAAAAAACAAAAAACTAATACTAAACTAATAAAAATTAATAACCAATAACTAACTAATAAAAAACCAAAAAATAACTAAAAAAATAAATAATAACTAATAAATAATAAAAAAAAATAACCTAAATAAAATAAAATAATAAAAAACTAATAAAAAAAAATAAATAAAATTAATAATTAAATAATTAAACTAATAAAAAATAATAATAAATAAAATAATAAAAAAATAAAAATAAAAATAACTAAACCCAAAAAATATAAAATCTAAACCAAAACCAAATAAAACCTAAAAAATAAAACCTAAATAAAAAAAAAAACCTAAACCTAAATAAAATAAAATAATAAATAAAATAAATAAATAATAAATAACTAATAATAAAAAATAATAATAAAAAATAAATAAAACTAATAAAATTTATAAAACTAAACTAATAAATAAAACTAAATAAACTAATAATAAATAAATAAAACTAATAACCAAAATACTAACTAACTAAATAATAAAAATAAATAAACTAACTAAATAATAAACTAATCTAATAAATAACCAATAATAAAACTAAAAACTAATAACTAACTAATAAAATTAATATAATAAACTAATAAAAAAAACTAATAAACTAAAACTAATAAACTAAACCAAACTAATAATAACTAAAAAACAAACTAATAAAACTAATAAATAATAAACTAATAAAACTAACTAATGACTAACTAATAACTAATAACTAATAACTAACTAATAACTACATAATAAAAGAACTAAAATTAAAATTAATAACTAAATAACTAACTAAACTAAACTAAAAGCTAAAAACTAACTAAAATAACTAAACAAAATAACTAATAAAACTAACTAATAATAATAAACTAATAAAAACTAATAACTAATAACTAATAATAAAACTAAAAACTAACTAATAATAATAATAACTAATAATAATAATTAAAAACTAAAACTAATAAAACAAATAAAATTATAACTAATAATAAAACTAACTAAACTAACTAAAATAAAAATAAAACTACTAATAACATAATAATAACTAATAAAAACTAATAACTAAACTAATAACTAATTAAATAAATTAATAAATAAAACTAATAATAATAATAATAATAACTAAAACTAAACTAACTAAAAACTAATAAACTAAATAAATAATAATAACTAATAACTAATAACTTTAACTTTAACTTATAACTAATAACTAATAACTTTAAAAACTAATAACTAATAACTTTAACTAATAACTTATAACTAATAATAAATAGCTAAACTAAACCTAAAAACTAAACTAACTAACTAATAACTAACTAATAAAAACTAATAAACTAATAACTAACAAGTAAAATAAACTAATAACTAAACCTAATAACATAACAAAACTAACTAATAAAGTAAAAAAACTAACTAACTAACTAACTAAAAACTAAAAAATAAAACTAAAGCTAACTAACTAAATAAATAAAACTAATAGAACTAATAATAATAATAACTAGTAACTAAACTAAACCTAATAAATAAACTAAAAAACTGATTAAATAACTAACTAATAATAATTAAACCAAATAACTAATAGCTAACTAAACTAACTAATAATAAACTAAACTAATAAACTAATAGACTAACTAACTAAAAAATGAATAAAATAATAACTAATAAAACTAATCAACTAATAAACTAACTAATAAAAACTAATAACCAACTAAACTAATAATAAACTAATAATAAACCTAAAAAACTAAACTAATAACTAACTAACTAATAATAACTAAACTACTAAACTAATAAACTAATATCTAAAAAATAATAACTAACTAAATAACTAACTAAAAACTAATAATAACTAAATAATAATAACTAAACTAATAAACTAATAATAACTAATAAAACTAATAAAACTAATAACTAACTAAATAATAAATAATAAAACTAATAAAATTAAAACTAAAATTAAACTAATAGACTACAACCTAAAAACTAAAATAAAACTAATAACTAACAAAACCTAAAAAATTAATAAACTAATAAACTAGTAATAATAAACTAATAAAACTAACTAACAAAACAAACTAACTAATAAATAACTAATGAAAACTAACTAACTAATAACTAAATAAACTAATAACTAATAATAAAACTTAAAATAAATAATAATATTATTATAAATTACTAAACTAAATAAATATAAAATAATAATTAAAATAACTAATCAACTAATAAAAACTAACTAAAATAAAACTAATTAACAAAACTAACAAACTAATAACTAATTATAAAAACTAAATAAATAACTAAACTAATAACTAATGAATAACTAAATTAATAAAACTAATAATTAATAATAATAAAGTAATAAAACTAATAACTAACTGATAACTAAACCTAAATTTAAACTTAATAATAATTAAAACTAAAAACTAGTAACTAATAACTAATAAAACTAACACTAATAATAATAACTAATAACTAATAAAAACTAAATAAACTAACTAACTAAACTAAACTAACTAACTAATAAACTAATAACTAAAACTAATAATAATTAACTAAACTAATAACTAAATAACTAATAAAACTAAACTAATAATAAATAACTAACTAATAACTAATAATAATAAACTAAGTAAACTAATAACTAATAATTAATAAAATTAATAACTAGTAACTAATAACTAACTAAAAAACCTAACTAATAACCTAATAAATAATAAAAAGATAAGCTAACTAACTAATAAAAACTAATAATAAACCTAATAAACTAATAACTAAATTAATAACTAATACTCTAAACTAATAACTAATAATAATAAACTAATAAACTAATAACTAATAGTAATAATTAGATATAATAATGAAAAGTAATAATAATTAAATAATAACTAATAATAAATTAAGAAAACTAATTACTAATAATAACCCAAACTAATAAACTAAAAAACTAACAAAATTAATAAACTAAGAACTAATAAACTAAAAATTAAAAAATAAAATATTAATAATAAAAATAAATAAAACTAACTAACTAATAAACTAATAATAATAAAAAAAATAACTAAACTAATAAATAATAAAACTAACTAAACTAATTAATAATAAAACCTAAAAAACTACTAAACTAATAAACAAATAAACTAATAAACTAATAACAATAATAACTAAACTATATAACTAATAAAACTAGTAATAATAATAACTAAACTAAATAACTAAAAAAATTAATCATAATAACTAATAAATAACTGACCTAACTAAAGAAAATAACTAATAACTAATATTAAATTAACTAAAAACTAACTAATAATAACTAAAACTAATAATAATAACTAACTAATAAGTAATAAAAACTAAACTAATAAATAACTAATAAAACAAAAAAAACTAATAACTAAACTAATAATTAATAATTAAAACTAATAAACTAACTAATAAACTAATAGCTAAACTAATAACTAATAATAACTAATAATAACTAAATAATAAAACATATAAAAGAAATAAAAAAACTAAAATAACTAATAATAAACCTAATAAAACTAAATAACTAAACAAACTAAAATCCTAATAAACTAATAACTTAATAAATAATTAACTATTAAAAAATTAATAAAACTAATAAACTAAAAGTAATTAATAACTAACTTATAAACTAAACTAAAAAAACAATAAACTAATAAAAACTAATAAAGTAATAACAAATAATAAACTAATAATAATAATAATAACCAATAAAATAAAACTAACAAAATAAACTAACTAAACTAACTAAAAACTAAAAACCTAACAATAAAAATTAATGAATAAACTAATAATTAAAACTAACTAAAAACTAAAAACCTAATAATAAAAACTAAATAACTAATAACTAAACTAAATTAAAAAACAAAATTAAACTAATACACTAAATAACTAACAAACTAAACTAATAAACTAAAAACTAACTAATTAATAATTAATAATAACGAAACTAAATAAGTAACTAATAATAACTAATAAACTAATAATAATAATAATAAAATAAATAATAATAATATACTAAGCTAAAATCTAATAATAAATATCTAACTAAACTTAAAATAACTAAACTAATAACTAATAACTAACTAATAAACTTAACTAAAAAACTAATAATAATAACTAAAAATAAATAACTAATAAAAATAATAACTAATAAAACTAACTAAAAATTAATAAAAACTAAAAACTATCTAATAACTAAAACTAACTAAACCTAAATAATAAGTAAACTAAAAACAAACTAATAATTAACTAATAAAAACTAATAATTAATAACTAAACTAATAAACTAATAATAAACTAATAACTAACTAATAATAACTAACTAATAACTAACAAACCAAATTATAATAAACTAATAAATAAATAAATAAATAATAAAGCTAATAAAACTAACTAATAAAAAATATCTAATAACTAAAACTAATAACTAAACAAACTAATAAACTAACTAAACTAATAAATAAACTAAATAACTAACTATTAACTAATAAAATGACTAACTAAACTAATATTAAATAACTAAACTAATTAACTATACTAATAAAAGTAAATACTAATAAAAAACTAATAACTAAAAAATAAACCTAATAATAAAACTAGTTAAATAACTAATGAACTAAATAACTATACTAATAAAACTAACTAAATAACTAAACTAATAACTAATAACTAATAATAAACTAATAAATAATAATAATTAAATAATAACTAATAATAAATTAATAAACTAATAATAGTAACTAATAACTGATTAAGTAATAAATAACTTATATAACTAATAACTAATAACTAAATAAAACTAATAACAAACTAATAACATAACTAATAACTAAACTAATAACTAAAAAAATTAATAACTAGTAAACTAAAACTAATAATAACTAACTAACCAATGATAACTATTAACTAAACTAATAACTAAAAAAAAATAACTAAACTAACTAACTAATAACTAAAAACTAAACTAATAGAACCTAAAAAGCTAATAACTAAAACTAACTAACTAAAACTAAAATAATAATTAAATAACTAAACTAATAATAACTAAACTAATAACTAAACTAATAATTAATAATTAATAAAAAGTAACCCATAAATAATAATAATAATAATAAACTAATAAAACTAATAACAAAACTAAATAAAATAAAACTAATGAATAAATAATAATAAAACTAAAAAACTAAACTAAAAAAATAAAACTAACTAACGAACAATAATATAATAAAACTAATAAAACTAATAAATAAAACCTAATAACTAAAACTAATAACTAAAAAATAATTAACCAAACCAATAAACTAAAATTAATAACTAAACTAATAACTAATAAACTAAAATAATAAACTAAATAATAAAACTAACTAATAACTATGACTAAGAACTAACTAATAGCTAAATAATAAAATAACTAAAACTAAAACTTATAACTAAATAACTAACTAAACTAAACTAAAAACTAAAAACTAACTAATAATAACTAATAAAATTAAATAACTAACTAAAATAACTAAACTAAATAACTAATAAAACTAACTAATAATAATAAACTAATAAAAAACTAATAAATCATAACTAATATTAATAACTAACAACTAATAACAAAATGAAAACTAACTAACAATAGTAACTAATAACTAATAATAATAACTAAAAACTAAAACTAATAAAATAATGACTAACAATAAAACTAACTAAACTAACTAAAGTAATAATAAAACTAATAATAACGTAGTAATAATTAATAAAAACTAATAACTATACTAATAAATAATTAAAAAAACTAAAAACTAAAACTAAAACTAATAATAATAATAATAAATAAATAAACTAAACTAACTAAAAACTAATAAATTAAACAAATAAAACTAATAAAAAAAGTAAATAAAAAATTAAAATAACTAATAAATTAATAAAACAAAATAACTAACCTAACTAAAAACCTTATAAACTAATAACCAAATAAATTAGTAAAGTAACTAATAAATAACTAACTAATAAAAAACTAATAAAACTAATAAACTAATAAATTAAGAAAACTAATAGCTAAATAATTAATAAAACTAATAAACTAAAACTAACTAATAAACTAAACTAATAAAGCTAATAAACTAATAACTAATAATAATAACTAATAATAATAAACTAATAAAAACTAATAAACTAATAAACTAATAATTAATAATAAACTAATAATAATAATTAATAAAATAAAACTAACTAAATAAACTAACTAAACTAAAAACTAACTAATAACTAAAACTATCTAAAAACTAAAAACTTAATAACAAAACTAAATAACTAAACTAAACTAAAAAACTAAATAACTAATAAAGTAAACTAATAAACTAAAAAGTAGCTAACTAATAACTAATTATAAGTAACAAATAATAACTAATAACTAATAACTAAACTAACTAACTAATAATAAAAAAAACTAAAAAGTAATAATAAATAACTAACTAAACTAAAACTAAATAACTATTAATATCTAAACTAATAACTAAACTAATAACTAATAACTAACTAATAAACTAAACTAAAAAACTAATAATAATAACTAAAAAGTAATAACTAATAAAATTAAATAAAATAATTGACTAACTAACAAAAAATAAATAATAAAAGTATATAAACTAATAACTAATAACAATAATAACTAATAAACCTAATGAATAACTAATAAAACCAAAAAACTAACTAATAACTAAAAATAACTAAACTTAAATAATAACTAAACTAATAACTAACTAATAAAAACTAATAACTAAAAACTAATAACTAAACTAATAACTAATAACTAACTAATTAACTAAATTAAAAAATAAATAATAGTAACTAAAAAGTAATAACTAATAAAACTAAATAAAAAAACTAACTAACTAACTAATAATAAATAATAAAGGTAAGTAAACTAATAACTAAAAATAATAATAACTAATAAAAGTAACTAATAACTAATAAAAACAAAAAACTAGCTAATAACTAAAACTAACTAAACCTAAATAATAACTAAACTAATAACTAACTAATAACTAACTAATAAAAACTAATAACTAATAACTAAACTAATAAACTAATAATAAACTAATAATAAACTAATAACTAACTAATAACCAACAAACCTAATAATAATAAATTAATAAATAAATAAACAAATAATAAAAGTAATAAAAACTAACTAATAAATAATAACTAATAACTAAACTAACTAATAAATTAACTAAACTAATAACTAAACTAAATAACTAAATAACTAATAACTAATAAAATAATTAACTAAACTAAATAACTAAACTAATAAAATAAATAACTAAAAAATAATAATATCTCAAAAATACACCTAATAATAAAACTAACCAAATAACTAATAAACTAAATAACTAAACTAATAACTAATAACTACAAATAATAAATAATAATAACTAAAAAATTAACTAAACTAATAACTAATAACTAATAATAAACTACTAAATAATAATAACTAATAATAAACTAATAAATAATAATAACTAAATAATAATAAATAATAAACTAATAAACTAACAATAATAACTAATAACTAACTAACTAATAAATAACTTATAAAACTAATAACTAATAACTAAATAAAACTAATAATAACTAAATAATAACTAACTAATAACCTAACTAATAACTAAACTAATAACTAAAAAAACTAATAAATAATAAACTAAAACTAATAATAACTAATAAGTAAACTAATAACTAAAATAAAAAATAAATAAACTAACTAACTAATAACTAAAAATAATAATTAAATAACTATACTAATAACTAATAACTAATAAAAACTAACATAATAAATAATAATAATAATAATAAACTAATAAAACTAATAACTAAACTAAATAAAATAAAACTAACTAATAAATAATAAAAACTAAATAACTAAACTAATAAAATAAAACTAACTAACTAATAAAAATATAATAAAACTAATAAAACTAATAACTAAAACCTAATAACTAAAACTAACAACTAAAAATTAATAAACTAAAACCAATAACTAATAAACTAAAATAATATACTCAATAATAAAACTAACAAATAACTAAATAACTAATTAATAATAAAAAACCTAAAACTAATAACTCAATAACTAAACTAAAATTAATAACTAATAAAATAACCTAACTAATAATAATAACTAACTAATAATAAAAACTAATAAAAACATATAACTTAACTAATAATAACTAATGAACAAAAAACTAATAATAACTAATAATAATACACTAAAAACTAATACAACTAACTAATAAAACTATTAAACTAATAACTAAACTAAACTAACTAACTAAACTAATAAAATTCATAAATAATAAAATAATAAAATTAACTAATAACTAACTAATAACAAATAACTAATACCTAAATAATAAAATAACTATAACTAAAACTAATAACAAAATAACTAATTAAACTAAACTAAAAACTAACTAATAATAACTAATAAAACTAAATAACTAACTAAAATAACTAAACTAAATAACTAAAAAAATTAACTAATAATAATAAACTAATAAAAACTAATAACTAATAACTAATAATAAAACTAAAAAATAACTAATAATAATAACTAATAATTAATAACATTAACTAAAAACTAAAACTAATAAAACTAATATAATAATAACTAATAATTAAACTAACTAAACTAACTAAGGTAATAATAAAACTATTAATAACCTAATAATAACTAATAAAAACTAATAATTAACTAAATAAATTAAAAAATAAAACAAATAATATTAACAATAACTAAAACTAAACTATCTAAAAACTAATAAACTAAATAAGTAATATAAATTAAATAAAAACTAATAACTAATAACTAATAAATAATAACTGATAATAAATAACTAAACTAAACCTAAAAACTAAACTAACTAACTAATAACTAACTAATAAAACTAATAAACTAATAACTAATAACTAAACTAAATTAATAACTAATAAACTAATAACTAAACCTAATAACCTAATAAAACTAACTGAATAAATAAAACTAACTAATAAAATAACCTAACTAATAAACTTAAAAAACTAACTAACTAATAACTAAAAACTAAAATAAAAACTAACTAACTAATAGCTAACTAAGCTAAAAAACTAACTAACTAAACTTAAAAAAGTAAAACTAATAACTAACTAATAACTAAATAAACAAAGTAATACTAATAACGAATAAACTAAAACTAACTATTAACTAACTAAATAAAACTAATAAAACTAATAATAATAATAACTAATAATTAAACTAAACTAAAAAAATATTAAATAGCTAACTAATAATAATTAAACCTAATAACTAATAGCTCACAAAACTAACTAATAATAAACTAATAAACTAACTTACTAAAAAACTAATAAACTAATAACTAAATAAAACTAATAAAACTAAAACTAATAAAACTAAAAAAACTAATAAACTAACTAATAACTAAACTAATAACTAATAAACTAACTAATAAAAACTAATAACTAACTAAACTAATAATAAACTAATAATAAACCTAAAAACTAAACTAATAACCTAATAAACTAATAACTAACTAACTAATAATAACTAAACTAATAAACTAATAACTAACAAATAATAATGAACTAAATAACTAACTAAAAACTAATAATAATAATAACTAAATAAAAATAATAACTAAAATAATAAACTAATAATAATAAATAAAACTAATAAAATTAATAACTAATTAGATAACTAATAATAAAATTAATAAAACTAAAACTAAACCTAAACTAATAAACTACAACCTAATAACTAAAATAAAACTAATAGCTAATAAAACCTAAAAATTTAATAAACAAATAAACTAGTGATAATAAACTAATAAAACTAACCAATAAATAACTAACTAAAAGTAATAATAAACTAATAAACTAATAAAAACTAACAAACTAATAACCTAAACTAGTAACTAAAAATTAACTAACAAATAATAACTAATAACTAATAATAATCAACTAATAAATAACAAAACTAATAATAACTAACACAAAAAACTAATAATAATAACTAAATGACTAACTAAAAACTAAAATAGTAAACTAATAAACTAATAATAAACTAATAAATAAACTAACTAATAAAACTAACTAAACTAATAACTAAACCTAATAAATAATAAAATAAAACTAACTAATAATAATTAAATAAATAAACTAATAATAAAACTAATAAAAACTCAATAAACTAATAACTAACAACTAAACTAAAAAACTAATAATAATAATTAACTAACTATTAACTAAAATAAACTAATAAAATAATTAAACTAATAAAAAATAATAATAACTAACTAACTTATAAAACTAAAAACTAATAAACTAATAACTAAAGAACTAATAAACCTATACCTAAAACTAATAAACTAATAATAATAATAATAATAATAATAAAACTAATAATAATAATAAATAAACTAATAATAAAATAAATAACTAATAACTAACTAATAATTAAACTAACTAATAAAAAAAACTAATAAACTAAAACTAATAACCTAAACTAATAAACTAATAACTAACTAATAATAAACTAACTAACTAATAACAAATAAAACTAACTAAAAAAACTAATTAAAATAACTAATAATAAAAACTAACTAATATTAACTAATAAAACTAACTAACTAACTAATAACTAATAATAATAACTAATTAAACTAATATAACTAATAATAACTAACTAATAAAACTAATAACTACTAATAACTAATAATAAACTAATAAACTAATAACTAACTAATAATAACTAATAAATAAATAAATAACTAACTAAAACTAAAAACTAATAATTAATAACTAAACTAATAAATAATAATAATAAAACTAATAAACTAAGAAATAATAAAGTAATAAGCTAAACTAATAACTAATATATAATAATTAATAAAAATAACTAAACTAAATAACTAATAAAGCCTAAAAACTAAACAAATAAACTAATAAATAATTAATTAATAATAAAATAACTAATAACTAACTAATAATAATAACTAAAACTAATATCTAATAAATAATAGTAAAAATAACTAATAAACTAATAACTAAATTAATAAATAAAACTAATAATAATAAATAACTAATAATAATAAATAACTAATAATTAATAAAATTATTAATAATAAAT